>CM057085.1:585000-615000 GCA_029959045.1 Taenioides sp. WSHXM2023 | reverse complement strand
TATACCAGTGAGGTGTGTACGAGTGAAATTTGGAACTTTGAATACTTAAACTCCACCAATATATATTTCTAATATCAACAAGACCTTACATTTTAATGTCATGCTTTTTTTCTCCACAATTTTCTTGACAAACAAGGCAGTGCCCAGAGGACTAACCTGTATGAACATTTCAAGTCCCCTTTTGTCCCCTCTGTAGCACTGAAATAGCCCTTCTCCTCTCTGCTCACTGGTTCTCCTGGTAGGCACTAAGCCCAGGCTAAACAAGATCAATGATTTTCTCCATTCTCAATCTGAAAAGATTATCCATTAATTTCACCCCCCCCCCCCCCCCAATGCCTCACACCTCCATATCTGTCTGAGCTCCAGCATATGGCCACCCCTCCCTGCTCCCTCTGCTCCTCCTCTTCTCACCAGCTGTCTGCTCCCCCTTCAGAGCATGCAGCCACTTATATATATGAAAATCTGTTTGTCATGAACTTGTGAAAAAAAGTGAAAAAAAAAAAAAAGACCTTGACAAAGTCAGTCAGATTTATGTGCATAGATATAATGTAATTGCTGGTGTAGGTGGGTGTGGTAATCTCTTAAAGAAGTAACCATAAAAAAAAATAAAAACATAAACATGAGTATCTGTAAATTGCAGTACTGAGTTAAGTCAAACCTGGAGGAGCATTTGGGCACATTGATGAAATGCATTCAATGATGTACTGTTTATATAGCTATGATGTGAAATTGCTCTACAATGCCACCTTTTTTATGGGATGAGAAAAATGTGTTGCAGGCAGTTCAATATTTACACACATATTCTCCTTAATATCATACTGAATAAAAAGTACATACCTCTAAGGACATACCTGTCTCCAACTGCGCGGCCCTAACAATGTATTCAGTGATTGTTTTAAATGGTCCATGAATTGAGTTATAATGTATATACACCGACGGGGAGGGGTGATGCAGGCAAGAAAGGCAGAAGGATGATAAGCCTTTGTGGTGGCATTTACCCCGCACTTGCAAGGGGGCAGGGGCCTTTATTAACTTGACTGAGTATTATTATTATTATTACTAAAATGCACAGATTCAGTATCAGAATCAGATTTTTGTAGTGTTTAGTAGCATTTTAAAATAAATAAGAGTAAATAAGAAAAGTCAACCTCATGTTTGTTTAGACTGTCCCACAGACACCCAACATCTCTTACCAATGTGCCTTTCAGAGTATCATTCGCCAGAAAAGGACATGAGCTGCTCTTAGAGAAATGCAATGCTCATGTTTTGTTATTCGGTTCTATGCAGGTGTTTTGTTTTTTTTTTGTTTGTTTTTTTTTACAAGACTTGAGAACAGTAATATAAAGATGAACCCAATGTTTATAGTAAAAAGGGGAGGGACAAGGTGAATTTGCATTTCATGTTGTGTACGCTTGTAAGTAGACAGTGCCCTCTCGTGGGCATGAACAGTTGCTATGGTTCTGTCCTTCTGTCCTAGCGCTCTTGGAGGAGTGTGCTTTTTTGTTTCTGTTAAACCCTGGCATGTGCATCTTTTAAGGGTATACACTCCTGTAGCTGACTTTGATTTGGACAATTTTTTTCTATTAATAAATGATCTTTAAAGTGCATATGTTAGGTTTTTTTCTAATTATTATTTAGTTTGGTAGGAGAATACCTGCACAACATATTAGTTAATTTTAGAGAAAAACAGAGAGAGAGACAGATTTTCCCCTAGTCAAGCATAAGATATTTGACCCTATCCGACCCTTTAAACATTTTTTTTTTTTTTTTAAACAAATTAGAAGTGTTGCCATAATGGGAAGCAGATTAGCTTTGTTGCTCATCAGTGACATTTTAATCTATTTATTCAAAGTTTATTCAAAGAGGTCATGTACACAGTGAAAGAAAAACCTTAAATACACTGCTGTTTAGTTATGTTTTAGTGAAATGAGACAAACCTGCCATATGCACTTTAACTGCAAACAAGTCAAATATTTGAGTAATCACTTTAAAAACAATTCAGTACTTTGGGACACTGCTGTGGGTTAGAGTCGAAGATAGAGGAGCCAGAGAAAGTGCAATTAGTAGCTAGGGAGAATTCTTTTAATATGCTTTTTCTGGCTTTTATGGTTCATATGCTCTTCCCTGTCACAGTAATCTTTCCAAATGATTCCTGCTTTTTTTTTTTTTTTTCCAATTCCCATGGGGAACATTCCTCCTTTCAGCTGATAATCCTAACTGAATTGGCTTTCCTATGAGCCAGTGTAGTCCTCATTGCATCTATGTGCTAGTACTTTGTAAGATCATCTTTTGTTTTTAATTCCTATGAATTATCATTAAAAGTGTTATTATGACATTGTAGTTTATGTCTATGTTGTATGAAGCCAAATGCACCCAAATCACTCATCATGAGGCAATTTGAGAAATGCTAAAATAAAAGAAGACAGAAAATGAATGGTGGGCAATTCCACAGCATTTATTTTATATTTATGTACAAGAAATCTAGACCCATGGCCAGGGTTCAATAAAAGTGTTTGACCACATGCTTTTTAGACACCTGTATGCAATCAAAAAAGTTATCTCTAAAATAGTGTATGTAAAATTTCTATTTTTACATGTATAATGTTGTTCCTTTTTTCTTGTAATTTTGCTCATGCCTTTGAGAATCCAGTGTACATGTTGGACAAACAGTGTGCTTTCTGTTTGGTTTCAAAGGGAAAATGTCTGCGTTCAAACCTCACAGCCTCCTGTCGTCTTTACCTCTATCATATACAACAGCACCACCACCAGGGAGATGGTGCTGTTGAGGCTGCTTGTCTCTCTATCTACTAGCACAGGAGGGCAGAGTAGACAAAAATTGTATTCAAATAAGGGTTATGTTAAATATAGGCTCAAGCGGCAATGATTGGCCCTCGCGTGCACCCACGCCGCACTCCGCAAACGCTGTGCCCCGCAAACACCACACCCTGCAAATGTCATACACCACAAATGCCGTGCACCGCAAATGCTGCATCCCGCACTAACCCTAATAACCCTAAAATTTATCCTAACCCTAGTTGTAATCCTAACCATAACCCCAACCCTAACCCTTACCCTAACTCCTAACCTAACCCTGCCATTTTTCAAAATTTTTGCGTGTTTATTTAAAAAAAAATAATCCAAGATGGCGGACTTCCGGTTTGTAAAGGGGTGTGGTAACATAATATAATTTTTTGTTCCTCCTGCTATGATGCATCTGGCTTGTGTAAGGACGTCCTGTTGGTGATGACAGATTTTTGGCTTGTTGCAATGGCAACACAATGTGAGATGGGATGTGAGCGTCATTGACTTTTTTTGATTGAGAGCATGTCACGAATATATGTACCAAATTTTGTATGTCTATTACAAATAAAATGTTATCGTTCCATACAAATTGCTAGTGGGCGCTATTGCACTCATTTTTGTATTTTCTTATATCAATCTGTTCAGGGTCAGGGTGTCCACCCACGATTAAAATTTGGGTGAAACTGGCAAAAGTTTGTGTGATTTAGCAATTTTACTATTAAAGTAACATGGAGAGTTTATTTCATCGCTATGGCAACGCAATAAAAATTATGACATGGGCTCATTGACTTTTTGGATCAGGATGAGAACTGAATGGATGAAACAAAACTGCATTTTGTGCAAAATTTCAGACATTTTTGAAAAAATTTTTTTTTTTCTCCCATATTAAATTTAGTTTCAACCTGTAGGTGCTAATGCGCCAAATTATTTATTTATTTATTTATTTTCACGTTAACTAGCTTTAGGGCAGCGAGTTTAAGAACAGATTCAAATTTCACTGAAATCGGAGTTTGTAAATGGGAGCAATTTGTAAAAATTAAACATTTCAACAATTCAAGGCAATTTTTGTCGCTTTACTGCTCAGAGACCGTAAGACCCACCCCTTAAGATAATGTGTACCAAATTTGAGCCCATTCGGGTGGACGCTCTAGGAGGAGTGCAAAAAAGTATGAAGTTTATGTCTTGTCATAATCTACTTCTATGTCAAATTTCATGATTATATGTGCATTTTTTTTCCCCCTCATTCCTATACCCTATTGCATTTTTGAGTTGTTTGGTGGTGCTGTCGTGCCATTTTATTTTATTTATTTTTTTAAATCGAAATAACCAAACGTTCAAGAATTGCGAGTTTTAACAGTTGGCAAAATGCCCGACGTGTAAGCTACTCCCATGCGACGGTCGTGGCACGCTATGGTCCCTTCCTGAGAGCCGCACAAGCCAACACATCCTCCATCAGAAAAAAATACATAATGTATCTTTAAATGTTTTTTTTAGGAGTATTTGCGCCCCTGCTGGCCAACCGTGAAAAATGCCCCATGTCCATAATATTATATATTTTTGCTTCTAGTCATTAATAGAATTCAATTCCCAAAAATTGGTACACATCCAATAATGTTGATGTTTTATGCCCATGCTAGGGGGCAGTATAGTGTACACTTTTCATATGTTTTTTAGCGGATTATATTCAGGCCGAGAGAATGCATTAGAGATTCAAATTTCAACACGATCGGACTAACCATGGTAGTCTTTGCACACCTGCTGGCAGAGTGAAAAATTCCCCATGTCTGTAATTTTTTTTTTTGCTTGTGGTCATGCATAGAATTTAATCACCAAATTTGATACAAATCCGATAATGTTGATGTTTCATGTCTATAGTAGGGGGCGCTGTAGTGTACACTTTTCATATGCTTTATATTGTATTATATTCAGGCTGACAGGTTGCCATTTTTTTTATCCCCATGCATGCAACCTATATTTTATCAAATTTTTCGGCACTTCTGAATTTTGGGCAAAGTTTGGTGAGTTTTTGAACATATTTAGGGAGCTCAAATTATAGCTCAAAGAGCAGAAGAAATAAAGATTCAAGCCGAACAGCCACCTATATTTTATTTAAAAAAAACAATTTCGGCACTTCTGAATTTTGAGCCAAGTTTGGTGAGTTTTTGAACGTGTTTAGGGGGTCAAATTAGAGCTCAAAGAGCATAATAATAATAATAATAATAATAATAATAATAATAATAATAATAATAATAAATAATAATAATTAATAATAATAATAATAATAATATTTTTAGCAAAAACAATATATCTGTTAACATGGGAACAGCATATTATACGTTTTTTGACCTTCACTGTGTCACCGTGGGGACATTGATGAATGATGGGCACCTCAAAAATAACATTGACGGTACAGTATTAAAGTGCATTTTTGTACACCTGAAATTTATTTGGTTATACGAAATCAGAGGATTCATATTTTTCAAACTCTTTTTTTAAATGCTCAACCAATATCTCACATTTTGATTCGTATTTTAAAATTTATATTTTAAATATTTTTAACCCTTTATTTCTCAATGCTTTGTCATAAAGTCACTGCATTTCACAGTTCAAATATCACAAAAAGTGGATTATTTTCAATTCAATTGATGCACCCTGGATTATTTGGTGCTGGTTACTAAACCTTGGTGTATTTGAAATATTAGTAGTAACAATTATTTATTTGCACTGATATTTATTTTTTTCTTTTAAACACTTTGTGGGAGCTATGTACAAAAGTACCGTTTCTGTTCATTGTATTTATGGACAGAATTTCTAGGTACAGTCAGGGGCCGGAGGGGGTCCGGTTTGGGGACCACATTTTGAAATATCGCTACTGATATGAAAGAACTGAGAAGCAATGATCTGATAAGCCTCATGTAATGTTGTTAGAGTAAATAAGTGTAGGCCTACATTCATTATAAATGTCAAGTGCACAATGTACAAGTGAAATGGAAACACCCTCTTACATTTTCAACTTATCAAATTTCTGTATTGTTCAAATAATAATCAAATGTACAGTAGAGTGACAACAGTTAGGGCAGCAAATTTTGGGGAAAAGGGGTATTGTAATTCTGGTTACATTTGCATGTACACACAGTATCATACTCAGTTTATTTAACACATTTTGGACAAAGCTGTTGGGGACAACAGATCTACAAAGATTAGTACGAGCCACACATAACAGTTACCATGCAATCAAGAAACAGTATTTCAATTGGTTGCTGTCTGCTTTAAGTGCATAATAGTCTCTCTTAAGTTTTCAAAGTTGCTATTAAGCTCTTCTGACTGTTGTATAATGCTTCTCTGACCATGGGCTTATGGACATCTTCTTTTTTACCATGAAACATTACTGGCTCCTCTTCAACGGTATGGTTAAAAAAAAAAAAAAAAAAAGAAGACGAGTATCAAAATTCACAAAAACTGGGATTTTTCAAAGGATAAGTAAATATATATGATACCCATGCATTCTAAAAAGCAAGAATACTGATCCACAAGGAAAAACGACTTGAACACAATAGTTCAGAAATAAAAGTATAAAAAATTGTTGTCAAATAATACACAAATACAGGTTTATAAATGAACTTAAAAAAATATAGTACCGTATTTTCCGGACTATTGAGCGCACCTGAATATAAGCCGCATCAACTAAATTTTCAAAGAATTTTATTTTTGTACATATATAGGCCGCACCTGTCTATAAGCCGCAGGTGTCCACGTCCTCAAGAAGTTTTCAAGTTCGGAGCATCTGCTTGTATTGCCTCTAAAGCTTTTGTCGTCTTTTTGCATTGAGTCAGTTCGTCACGCGCGAGAGTCGCTCTGGCGCTCTACTGCGCATGTCTCGAGCAGAAAGAGCCGCTGTCCTGTCTGGGATCATGTCAGTGTCTTGTTTGCCTGGAAAAATCCAGACTCATCGCTGTACCAGCGGCTGAGTCTGGTCTCTGGTGGTCCAGCAAATTTTCCTGGGTGGGCAACAATGAGCAAACAGACAGCAAAATAAACCAATCAGAGAAGAACTAACGGGCAGCGAAGTGAACCAATCAGAGAAGGGCGGACGTGACGTCGGCAACGCGACACGAAAATCTACAGGGGGAAAGTAAATAAACAGTAGCAAAGAACGGAGAGCTAATTCAACATGGCTAGCGCTACAGAGATCGTTGTAAATGACGTGTGTCGCTGTTGCGGTAAAAACATGAGACGTGGTGTAACTGGAAACTTTTATAAGTCACGAAGCTCACCGTTGTTGCAACGACTTGTGAACTTGGGTCTTGCATTAAGACTTGAGTTAAATAGATCGATTAGAGTGTGCAAGCCTTGTGTAAGCCTTGTCGGGCGCTTGGAATGGGACCTAACCATTTTTCGCAAATGGCAACAAGACGTGGAAACTCTCACTACTGAAACAATAACAGAGGATTCATCTGGACCTGGTGACAAACGAAAACGCTCAACTCCTTCTAAAACTCCAAGAGCACTGAAGAAGATCCGGCGTAGTCCTCCCCCCACTCAGTCCGCAACAAGGCGAAGCATCACACAGGTAAGCGTGCTATTGCTAAACACTTTACTGAGTGCTAAGTCTGTAGGCTGTATCTAAGTAAACATTAGAGACATGGAAGAACCCAATTCACTAATGTGTTACTTCTTACGGATCAAGGCATTTGTCACTCTGTAGAATTAAAGTAATTAACCTATAAAACGACGTTGTGCTTTTTTAAATGCCCGCTCGTTTACAAGTTGACACATACATTGCTGTTAATCGATGTGTTATAACACATTCCCGATCTATTTGCACAGTAATAAAGAGAAAATTAGGATGATACGGGTATTGACTGAGTTGAAAGATGTATCTTCTCCCCCACCCCCCACAGCCTTGATGCATCAGTAGATGGTCTTTTTAACAAATGGTTATTAATTGTCACATCCTATATTCTTTAACATTTATGAACATTGTGTCTTCTATTTCACAGGTCATTACTGAGAACACAAGCAAAACTGTTGTCAAGGTTTCTTCTCCGTCTGAAGCTGGGATCATTCAGAACATAACTAATAAAAAGTTGAAAACTGCATCCAACTTGATTTCAGCTCATAAAGAACTTTAAATAAAATAAAAGATTCACCTTATCATTAGTGAAGAAAGTGAGTGCCTCTCAAACCCAAACAAAAAATTTATGCTGTGGAAAACTACACCAGAGAATCTCCTTGTGGACCTTGAAAACATGTCTCATTTTTTGCTGTCCATTTTCCAATCAGTCAACAGCAAAAGTCTACCAGCTGCTTGCACTGCACTTTGTATAGAACTACGAGGGAGAGAGCCTCGGATGTCAGCCTTTGCTTATTATCTAAATAGTATACTGCAGCATGGAGGCACTAAAAAGGCTGCCTTGAAGAGGTTAAGCAAAATGGCCATCAAAACATCATACCAGCATGCAATCGGCAAACAAAAGGAGTTAGTAGCCATGTGTGGAGAGAGACTACAGGAGCTCTAAGTCTCCACTGAACTTTACCTGACCTCTGGGGCAGGAGGGCTCTCTGAGGACATGCCCAGTGTGAATGAAGGTGAGATACTATTTCACTAAAATATGACAAAAAACTAAATAAACAAATACTACTTTATTGTTTGTATGTGAATGAATTTGTAATTTGCTTGATCATACTTTATTCTACAGATGACAATCCTCAAAGCAGACTCCTTCATCTTCAGCCCATTTGCTGTCTCGGAAGCTGCAGATGTGAATGTTCCACATGCTACCACACAGCTTCAGGCGCCATCCACATACTCCATGATATTTGATAATATGGACTTCTTCATGAAGGCACACCAGCAGTCCTCACTGATAAACAAGAAATCCCTTCACTGAATTCATATCGCCATAGAAGATCATATCCACCTCAGTAATGTAAGGCCACATGTGGACATTGGTATATATGATCTTGAGGTTTTCAAGCATCTTTCCAGGGTTGTGGTACATTACATTCCACATGAGTATTCTGAGTAAATGTTGCTACGCTCCACAGACATGTACACATTTACCACACTGTTTTACAGCAGCAACATGTAATTCATGCATTGAATGTGTTGCAGTGACAATAATTATTTACTTTGATTACAGTACCTCCTTGGTGTGCTATTTAATAAAAATCTGTAAAAGGCATTTCTCAAAACACTGTTTATTTTTAGTGTCATACAAACAAATACAATTAGTTCAAAGCCAATCCTAGTACAAGGTGTTTTGCTGGTGTACAATTGTTATGTGTCCAAAACTAATGTGTTCTGAAATTGCTCCAAGAGGTTCTGTAAGAGCAACTTGTCTTCATATGTCACCTCTCTTCTGACAAGATGCGCCGAAACACCACTTTGAGGCAGTTCATACACTGGGGTGGTCTCCTGACAACCTTCTGGGTGACATTGGCATACTGTGTGACAGTAGGTGCAACACAGATGACCTGGTATAATTGCTGTGGTATACTCAAGTCAAAATGACTGTACAAAGCCGTTTTGTATTTAGCAGCTCCTTGACTACCTGATCTGCCTTTGTGTGCTGTTTGATGCGATAAAAAAATGGTCTTTACCATCTCTGCCTGCCCTACCCATCTCCTGCACAATGGCTTGCACATCCTCTGGAACACCGTACATAACAACATGAGATATGTTTGGAGATATGTCTTTGACTTCCTGTACTATCCAGTCCATACAGTCCAGCTGAGGTCCTGATACAGGAATCTGTCCAAGTCTGATGTTGGTCCGGTTTGGGCTTTCAGTCACAGTGACCGCCTTTTCCAGATGAAGCTGCCTTATCACTCTGTCTCTTGACTGGACATCAGCAGAGGCAGTTAGGGCCATTATAGGGGTACCTGTGAAACAACACAAACAAAAATATCAAAACAAAACATTATAGGTTCTGAAAGAGTAAAAAATGAATTGAATACCAACCTGCTTTGCCTGGAATTTGCCTACTCTTGCAAAGCCCTCCCTGAAGGCACTTTTTCCTTTGTCAGCCAGTCCACTGGTAGGAAAAAAGTAAAAAAAAAACATGAGTACAACAGATCTGCATAGTAAATGAATTGTAGCCAAGCATCAATACACTCTGCATAACTTTATTACATTACATAACTCATCAACTTGTAGCTTCTGCGCTCATGTGGTCCACGGAAAATGTTTTTTTCCTGAGTTGACAGCAGTGTGTTTACGTCACACAGTATATGGAGAATCATTTGTTTTTTATCTTAATCACTTTGACTAAACGCTACTACATTTAGGGGTTTAATGACAGTTACCCAATGCCCATATAAGAGCAAAAGATCTGCGCAAGACCCACACTACTGTATAAACATAATGAAGCTAATTACCGATATAGCTCTTTATGTTAAGTAGCTCACGTTAAAATAAACAAATAACGTTTAGCTTTTGAAGAGGCTAACAACAATGCTGTATGCAGCTGTTAACGATATGTAGCTAATGTTTAAGTAAACAAATAAGGTTTAGCTTTTGAGGAGGCTAACAACAAAACATACTGCCACATCTGGGGTTATTGTTGTATGTTAAGCACTTTGGTCAACTGTGGGTGCTTTTAAATGTGCTACACAAATACATTAAGACACCCGGTGACGTCTAAATCCCGACTTTCTGAGATAAAAGCACGCGAATGCAAACGAGCCATAAGCTAACCCAAACGTCTCATCTCGGAAACGCGAGCACCACATGAACGCAGTTAGTTACGCTGTATAACAAAGTAATACCTTACCTTTGTATGTGAGATGAACCTCATCCACCACAATCCCAACAAGCTCCTTGATGTTACACAGCAAGCGCCTCCATTTGTCATTTAACAGCCCAACAGTAACTCCGCTTTTCCGCTGAAAATCTCCTCATCACTATTGACTCCAATCTGCATGGCGATAACTCCGAGCTTAGAGGACTCTGTTACCTGCTGCTCCATGAGTGCAGAGGAGACACGGCGACTACAACGGGATGTTCCAACAAATGGAGCCGTTTGACAGATTAAGCTTTTCCCAAAGCCGGTAGGAAGCAATGCGAAAACATCTTTAAAAAAAAAAAAAAGAAAGAAAGAAAGGCCTCTAGAGCTGTCAGCTGCTGTGGTTTTAATGACTCTATGTGTTTTTGGTCATTTAAGACCATTAAAGATTTGAAAGCTGAATGGAAGAAACTTTCAGCTCTCCAGTGCGCCATCTTGATTCAAAACTGAGGGGAACTTCCGCCGCCTAAGAGTGACGTTGCCGGCAAAGGATGCGTCACTTCAATGAACGAATCAGATTGCACGACCGTGTCGAACCGGGCATTTCAAGCAGGGCGGAGGACATGGGGACCAGACGGATATGGAGCTGTATTACAAATACAGAGAGGTATCCTTCTGGATTTCCAGGCAAGTGTCTTGTAGGATTTCAACAGGATTTCAGGCTCTCCCGGGGGTCGGGGTTAGTTGTATCGATCATGTATGAGTGGATGTCCCGCTACTGAAGTTTGAGACGTTTCGTCTCGTCATTTACGCCTCACCTGCATTTAACACATGCAGGTCATTAAGACGTTTCCCACTCACTAATGTTCATTTAGCAGCAGAACTTATTTTATCACGCAGCGATAAACTGTTTTAGTGCTGACAACAGCGCTAGCGAGTGTTCTAACTAACCATAACCCATGTTCACAGCACAGACAGCGGCGCTTTCTGCACTCAAGCTGCGCGCGCATCCGCTGTGTTCATAGACGAATAATTATTCGTCCATATATGAGCCGCATCGGTGTATAAGCCGCAGGGTTCAAAGTGTGAGAAAAAAGTAGCGGCTTATAGTCCGGAAAATACGGTAAATACAAAATGAATATAGGCTTATGTACAAGAGGTTGGGTAAGGAAATACAGTACAAAGATATAAATTGTAGATTTGACATAACAGAAGGTTATCTACTACATTAAAAAAATAAAAAAAATAAAAAAATAAAAGGCATTTGAAGGGACCCTGCAAACAACTTACATCTCCACCAGAGCCTCCTGCTGTTCACAGAAAACACAGAGGGGACGATCTCTGGGCTTTCAGCATCCACTGAAGTGTCTCCTGTAAAATAGTGGGATGAATTTAACCAAAGACATTTACATCAGTTTACTGAAAAACAAATAAACAAACGTGTGGAGTGGATAACATTACAGTAGAGCATATCTTTCTTTCCTTCTGGTGTAGTCTTGGTACCTTCATTAGAAGTAGTTTAACCATGTTGATTTGTTACTTGAAATATTATTGACTTTTGGATGGCTTGGGATTTTTTCAAGATTTTATGTAATGTTTCTGAGATTGGCTAACTATAACTGTGGATGAATTTAAAACAACTGTACCAAGGATGACACATACAACATCGTGCTGTTTACCAAGTTAAACCAGTTAACTTAATACTTGCTAGTGCACTAAAGGTTAGCAATATTGGGCTTAATGTGCAGAAACCTGCTGATTTGTACAGAATAAAATTAACACATCAGTACATATAAACGTCATTTCTTTTACCTGATATGAAGCGTGCTCCGTCTTCTGCATAAGTGTGACTGAAGGAGGAAACTATCTTAGCAAACGCCATGACGCAACAAGATGGTTTATAGTGCCAATCTGTGTTTTTGTGTACGGTGATGCAAATTAGCCATGTGCGTCTATAAGGAGGTGTCATGTGCACAAAATTCCCATCCCCGGTTAAGAAAGGGTATGAAAAATAGGAGAGTGAAAACTGTGATGTATTTATGTTACGGCACCCGTAGTAACTACGTCACTACATACGTAGACCTATGTACGTAAGGTCAGTAGAAGTTGTTGTACCTGGGCCAAGATGGAAGCGATAAATACTGTAACAAAGCTTCTCCCAACTTTTTGAGAAAACAAGCATCTATGAACACAACTAAAACTACGACGTAATGTCAAACAACTCCTCAAGAAAACGCAAAAGTGAAAATCAACCACCCGTGACCCCTACAAAATCTCCAAACACAAAAAAGGTAATTCTCAATTGAGAAGTCTATAGAAGACCTGAAATAGTGGGATATGTTCATGTAATTTTAGGTAGACTGATCTTCATTGAATCTCCATTGGCAAAAAAAAGCGTCAGCCCAACAGAGACCTTACTTCAGCTAACCCACCCCACCGAGTGGTTACAAAATTCGGACACTTTTAAAATATTTGATATACAATTTTTTATTTGATATACCATTTTATACAATCTGTTGTGTCCTAGTTTGATCATCTTTTTGATCAGCTTAACCATCAGTGTTCTTGAGTCCTTTCACTTTAAAAATAAAGTATCAATCACTTTATAAATAAAGTATTGTCCTTCTTTCCAATAGTGTGTGCTGAGATCATTCATTTCCAATGTGAGAAACCCACTGTAAAATATTTGCTATCTTTAATAAATGTTATAAGAAATATTTGAAAATAGTTAATAATTACTGTTACAACTTTTATATGGTGCCCCACGCTGATAGCTATATATTAGTAACTATATATTACTAATATGTTAAATAAGCTTAACCAACTTTTATTATAAGGGTCCTATGAGGAGTGATTCCTACTGAGATAAGCAGAAGCACAGTTTAATAAAAGTTAGTTAAATAACAATGTGTCATTAACTTAAATATTAACAAAGGGTTACGTAATGATTAGTTTGCTGTTTATGGTACCTTATTATAAAGTGTTACCAGTTGGCCAAATGAAAGGTGTGCAGTACCAAAAGACATTTTGCCATTTTGAACATTTTTGAATGAGATCATGTACACATCACGTCCAAACCTGCAAAATCATTGTCCCTTCCCAGCTCAGACAAGAAATGTTTGAGATATTAGATAATGGTATCATCAGTATGCCAGTGTTGAGTTTAAAAAATTTGCGGAAAACTGGGAGTTCAGACAAATCACTTCCAGTCCCACACATGCTCAGTCCAAAGGACAGTACAGACTATAAAGAATCTGCTGAAAAAAACAGAGTGCAGCAGAGGTGACCCCCTACATTTCACAGGAATACACCGCTGGAAAAGGTAGGACTATCTCCAGCACAGTTACTAATGGGACGTAGGCTGAAAGGAAAACCACGACATCAACGTCTCTGCTCACTCCAGATGGATCTGACCAGGTTCATGAACAGCTGAAAGAGAAGCAGGTAAAACAGAAACTGTATTTTGAAAGACAATGGAGAAAATGTTTGCATGCAAAGAGGAGAGTCATGACAGCCGGCAGTGGTCCTGCACAAACACGAGCAGCCACGTTCATTTGTGGTTCATACACCTGAAAGAAGTGTAGAAGTGGAAGAGTGTACCGAAGGAACAGGAAACACCTATGTAAAACAGAGGAGAAGACATTCACAACAGCCGCACAGGACACTAAAAGCGATTCAGATACTTTTCAAACTGATTCATCTGATCAACCTGCTGATGCACATGATTCACAGATTCATGTTAACCCTGATGCAGTCTTGTACATAACGAGATCTGGCAGAACAGTGAAACTGTTGTATTTTTGTGCTTAAAAGATAAGCCTGATTTCAGATGGCTATTGCTAATAAGGTTCTGAGTTAAAGGTTCTGAGTTTAAGGTAATATTTGCAAATTTGTTGTGAGGGAAAAAAAAATGTTTTGCACTTTTAATAATTGTAATAATAATTATAACTGAACATAAAAACTTGTTAAAAAGGGGGATGTGATGTATTAATGTTACGGCACCCATATATAAGGTGAGCTGGAGTTGTTGTACCTTGTTCCCGACATGTTACTGACTAAGAGATTGGCATTAAAGTTTGTTATGTGAACAGTTAAAATGATCAGTCTAAATAGCCTCCTGAATATAACAAAAACCTAGGCACTGACAGAATGTAGTCCTTATAGTCCTCCCAAGAGTTTTGTCTCAGGGCTACTTCAAAGTTCACATGCTTCATTAAGTATAAATTGTCAGCAGCAAGTTTGTGCTGAGCCCTTTGTCCATAGGACTTCAATGGACAAAGTGAATAGATTACAGAGTGAAATTTATTGCACACAGCTGGATGTGACAGTTGATTTTGCTCACACCAGTCAGTCTTAATGTTAAAATGCATCAGAATGTCTGCTGAGTAGAGGAAAAAACAGGCCTGATTTGAACATAATATATAACCTGCCTGATGTACATGTTAAAATGGTTATACTATTAATTTTACCAAATCATATACTGATTGGGCCTAAATTAAAAATGTAGGCCTCAATTAAAAATGTATTGGCAAAAAAATAAAACTACTTTCAGCCCTGGTTGCAGCCTTTTAAACTAGAAAAGCACTCAGAGAGCGCAGACCTCCGCCAAGCCCCATTTAACGCCAGTAGATGGCAGGATAGCACTGGAAAAGCACTCAGCGCAGACGTCCGCCCAGCAGCTAACAAAATTTTTCAAAGTGATCCAGAATCCAGGATGTCTTCTGGATCATCACCAAAATTTAATCTGTTGGATTTACCATTCGGAACATTTCCTGAAAATTTCATGAAGATCCGTCCATAACTTAACTATGTTGAAAACTAACTAACAAACAAACACACCAACAAACAAACACACACACACACACACACACATACACACACACACACACACACACACACACACACAAACAGACAAACCCAGACGAAAACATAATCTCCTTGGCGGAGGTAAATATCATCATGCAACCTAGTACAGGCTTTATAGTTCAGTGATATAGTGCATGCATGAGGCACACAGAAAAGGACAGAGTCACACTGATTCAGCACAAGCAGACATTAACGTGGGGGTGGCCTCAACTCGAGGAGATGTTAAGATGGACTTCATTTGACTAGTGAGAGGCAGACAGTTTTGAAACAACCTTAGAGTGTGTCTCGATTATGTTGTAAAACATGATCAGTGTGAGTCACATTATACTTTAATCTTAATCTTAACAATAAAACACTGTGTCTCAAAGGCTAAAGTAAAGGTAAAATAAGTTATGCGTCATTGCTTGTCATAATCTGTTGTTTACCTTCCTTTCTTTGTAGAATGAAGGTCCTGGCAGCAAGCATAGATGGCAGAAACTACTGGACAGAGTACAGTGCGATAAGAAATGTTGGCATCTTGGTAAACATGAAAACAGAATGCTTTAAAAAGTTTTGAAAGTGTTATATTATTAGTTTTTAATAGATCATTAAAATAGTTACACAATATTCTGCTCATAACAATAACAAATGGCAACTGAATTATATTTTTAAAGTAAAATGTATTCATAGTATATCCCTGTACCACAATTACTGGCGCCCCAGTACATTTATTTATAATTGTAATATAGACCTTTTAAAATGTGTCATCAGTTCCAAATTCCAGAATGGAAGTAAACTGGGTAAACATAATTTTCAAAGATCACCACATCTAAATGCAAAGGCTTTCTAACAAAAAAAACAAAACAAAAACAAAACAAAAAAAAAAACAAGCAACAATTTGGAATTTCCTGGGTGGAAATGTTCATGTTCAGGATACAAATATGTATTTTTCTAGTCTTGTATTATTAATTTTTGAGCTTCAAAAAAATACAGCTGGTTAAGTAATATATAAGTAGATAAAATAAAATGAAATAAAAAAAAAAGAAAAACTATTGTGTGGTCCACATTTCTGTAAGTATTTGTACAGTAAAATCTAAAAATCTGAATTTTGCCTTCATCAAAAATACCAAGTGTGTCATAATTTTCTATTACATAAACACATACGGTAAAATACATTAGCTGGTGTTTTCTGATACACACTGATATGCACTACATTTATTACCTTTCCTCTTCCCTCACCTAACTGGATGACTCCTACCCTACCCTGGATGAGCCCTCGTCTGTCCCTCTGCCTTGAGTGGACCATAGCACTACAGATTTGAACCATCTGCAAATAGATGCATGTCAGTCAGTTTATCTCCTTCCCACTGTTTATAATAATTATTTTTTTGGGAAGGAAAAAGAAGGGGTCTAATGCCAGGGAATGTTTCGGGACAATTCTCCATTTTCTTTTATCCTGTGAATGTTGGTTCTTCTGCCTGTCTGTTATTGATCAGTGACTGCTTCACTGCTTGTTGTAATTTTGGGGGCTACAAACAAAATTGAATACAATTTTCTTCAAAATAAACAATGTCTCTTGGAATTTGAAACAAATTGAAAAGCCACAGCAAATGCTTTTGATTTTATTCAAATGGAACGGTCCTTGAAGGACTACACCGGTGTGAGTGAGGATTTGAGTGGTCTGAAACGGTTCAAGAATAACTTCAAGATTGAGTTGCTCTTGAAATTAAAAAGTCTCAAACTGCAACACAAACATTATTTACATCATTGTGGTTTATTTGAAAAAGCCCTCAGCCCCTGCTCTCACCCAAGCACAGATGCAAGTGTCCCCAGTTTGCCAAAATGTCTGCAATGGGATCAGGTGCAGTTTCAGGTGAGGTAAAACACACCTTTTGCAAATAAATGCTTATAATAGGATATGGCTTTTGGTTCTGCATCGATGAATAGTCTTAAAATCTTGCTTGTATATTCTTCTATATTCAACAGCTGGTCCAGACTAATCTGACTAAAGGAGGCAACCCAATCTACTTACTTAATGGGTAAAAGACATTTTCACAGCATTCTTTTTAAATACATACATTACATACTAGACTTTGGTAACAGTTTCTGTTTTAGATTGATCTTCCTCCTCCTTATCATCAATGCTTAAGTCCATTCTCAGGTTGTCCAGTGTTTGACGCATGGTTAAAGCTTCCTTACGCCTATATTAAATAAATGAACAAATACATACATTCATGAATTAATACAAAATGAAAAATAATCATGATAAATGATAATGGTGAAAGTGTACTTGGCTTGAAGTTGCTGATCCACAAGTTGCCTCTGTAGCCGTTCTCGAGCCTCACGCTCCTCTGCCAGTTCTCTTTGAGCGAAGCGGCACTGGGCTTCCTTTCGACTGGCCTCCTCCTCAGCCTCATTCAACTGTCTCTTCAAAGTCCGCATCCTCTGTGTCATCTATGGCCAATGGAGAAGTCAGAAACAATCAGTTGATATAAAAAAAAAAAAAAAAATACAGCCTGTATTTATATCAACTGTTTCTGACTCATTGTGTTATCATTTGGACATTTTAAATCACAATATTAATCTAAAATGACTTAATAAAAGAAACAAGTCCACTGACTTCTGCACTAGAAAATGGCAATGCCCAATGGGAGCAGACTTCATTGCAAATGTCATCACAACATAGAGTCAGCCCCTCATATGGAGAGCTGCACATCACGCTAGTGAGCAGAGGATTTTTTAAATCTTTTTTTTTTGTACCAAAATGACTACATGACTTGTGAGCTTTAAGCCATGGTAGAATGCTGTTACTTCCTCAAAAAGTTGTGTTTTGTTTCATTCACACATGTTTGAGTAATCCTGTTTTTAGTCTGTCTCCAAAGCTCTAAATGCTCTAATCCTCCATCATGAAGTGGTTGTTTTCAAGTTAAGATAAGATATGCCTTTATTAGTCCCACAGTGGGGAAATTCCAGTGTTGCAACGCACAGTTCAAGAACAGCAGGAAAATGGTAACATGCAATAAAACAAGATAATAGATAATGGCTAAAAAAATAATAATTTAGAAGTAGACTTAAAGATAGACTCCGGTGGAGCAAAAATATAAAATACAAAATACAAAATATAAAATATAAACACCAAAAAAAACTATTATGTACAATAAAAGTAACAGTGCAGCATATGAACAGAGTAAATCTCAGTAAAGTGACTTCAGTATATTATGTTATTTACAGTAATATGACTATGTTTATGTACAGACAGGATAAATATCAGTAAAGTGACATGAGTGAATTGTACCAGAGGTCTTCAGTATTGCACATAGATAGAGTTGAATGACACATGTTCAGTGTTAACAGTGTTCATTGTACAGTCTGACAGCAGCAGGAAGGAAAGACCTGCGAAACCTCTCCTTCACACAGCGAGGGTGAATCAGTCTGTCACTGAAGCTGCTCTCCAGAGCAGACAGGGCGTCCTGCAGGGGGTGACACTCATGGTCCAGCATAGAGATGACCTTAGCCAGGACCCTCTTGTCCCCCACCTGCTGCACTGAGTCCAGAGGACAGCCCAGGACGGACCTGGACTTCTTGATGACCTTGTCCAGCTTCTTCCTCTCCCTCTCTGTGATGCTGCTGCTCCAGCAGACCATACCGTACAGGATGGCTGATGCCACCACAGAGTCATAGAAGGTCTTCAGGAGTGGCCCCCTCACTCCAAAAGACCTGAGTCTCCTCAGGAGATAGAGCCGACTCTGGCCCTTCCTGTACAGTGCATCTGTGTTGTGAGTCCAGTCCAGTTTGTTGTTCAGATGAACACCCAGGTACTTGTATGAGTCCACTCTCTCAATGTCCCTTCCCTGGATGTTCACCGAGGGGACAGTAGAGTGGCGTCTGCGGAAGTCCACCACCATCTCCTTGGTCTTCCCTGCATTGATGATGAGGTGGTTCTGCTGACACCAGTCCACAAAGTCCTGCGCTAGTCCTCTGTACTCCACATCGTCATCATCCTTAATGAAGCCAATGATGGCAGAGTCATCAGAGAACTTCTGCAGGACGCAGCTGTCCGTGTTGTGTCTGAAGTCTGCAGTGTAGAGGGTGAAAAGAAAGGGTGCGAGGACAGTGCCCTGGGGCGCCCCCACACTGCAGGTCAGTAGGTCAGACACGCAGTTCTTGGCTCTCACAAACTGGGGCCGGTTTGTGAGATAGTCCAGGATTCAGTCTGCCAGGTCACAGTCCACACCGGCGGTCTCCAGTTTGTCCCTCAGGAGCAGTGGCTGGATGGTGTTGAAAGCACTGGAGAAGTCAAAGAAGAGAATCCTCACAGTGCTGCCGGGGTTCTCCAGGTGAGACAGTGAGCGGTGCAGCAGGTAGATGACGGCGTCCTTCACTCCGATGCCAGGCCGGTACGCAAACTGCAGCGGGTCCATCACTGAGCTCACGGTGGAGCGGAGGTGGCCAAGGACCAGTCTCTCCAGTGTCTTCATCAGGTGCGATGTTAGAGCCACCGGCCTGAAGCTGCTGGGGTCTTTAGCGTGCGGTGTCTTAGGCACTGGTACCACGCAGGAGGTCTTCCAGAGTTGTGGTACCACCCTCAGCTTAAGGCTCATGTTGAAGACATGCTCCATAACTCCACACAGTTCGTCTGCACAGGACTTAAGGAGCCTGGAGCTGATGCCGTCTGGTCCTGCTGCCTTCCTGGGTCTGATCTTCTTGAGCTCCAGTCTCACCTGGGCTGTAGAAAATGACAGTGGCAGGCTGGGGGGATGGGTGAGTCCATGTGTAGTGGTGGGCTGAAGAGCAGAGGCAGAGGTGTGAAGAGGTGCAGGAGTTCCCCATTGTCCAGCTGGGGAGGTGAGAGCTGGCAGCTGGGTGGGGGGAGTGGTGGGTGATTGATCAAATCTCAGGAAGTGAGAATTGAGCTCGTTCACCCACTGCCGGTCCCCCTCCGTGTGGGCAGGAGGCGCTTTGAAGCCTGAGATCGTCTTCTCCACACCACACCCCCTGGATGTTCTTCTGCTGCAGCTGTTGCTCCATCCTTCTCTTATGGCTGGCTTGGCTCGTCCTGATTTTTCTCCTCAGCTCTTTCTGTGCAGCCTTCAGCTCCTCCTTGGTCCCTGACCTAAAAGCTCTCTTCTTCTCCTTCAGCAGAGCTTTTATGTCAGGGTTAATCCACGGCTTGTTGTTTGGAAAACACCGCACCGTCTGGGAGGGGACGATGTTTTCAAAACAAAAGTTGATGTAGTCCGTGATGCACTCTGTCACTGATTGATGTCCTCCCCATGTGGGTCACAGAGCTCTGTCCACACTGTGGTGTCAAAACAGTCTCTCAGAGCCTCCTCACTCTCAGCAGTCCACTTCTTCACCACACGGGGCACCACAGGCTGTCTGTGCACAATAGGCTGGTACACAGGCCGCAGATGGACAATGTTGTGGTCAGCACTACCCAGGGGAGGCAGTGGGGATGAAGAATAAGCCTCCTTGGCGTTGGCAAAAAATAAATCCAGTGTTTTATTGTCTCTTGTGGGGCAGGTAACATACTGGGTGTATGTAGGCAGAACAGGTGCAGGAGATGCATGGTTGAAGTCTCCAGAAATCAGGAAGAGAGCCTGTGGATGCTTTGTTTGGAGTGTGCTAGTACAGGAGTGCAGTGTGTCACATGCTGTTTCAGCATTAGCAGAGGGAGGAACATAGACAGCGATCACAATCACATGTGAGAACTCCCGGGGCAGATAATATGGCCTCATGCTAACAGCCAGCAGCTCAATGTCTCTGTTACACAGCTGCTCCTTCACTGTACAGTGTCCAGCTTTGCACCACTTCTCATTCACAAACAGAGCCAGACCTCCTCCTTTCTTCTTACCACTTTCTGCCGTCCTGTCTGCGCGCAGCAGGTGAAAGTTGTCCATAGCAACAGCTGAATCCGGGATTTGCGGGGTTAACCAGGACTCCGTGAAAAGCATGATGCTGCTGTCTCTGTATTCCCGCTGATATCGCGTGAGCGCCGCTAATTCGTCGGTCTTGTTCGAAATAGACCGCACGTTTCCCGCGATGACAGAGGGGAGCACAGGTCTGAAGCATCTCTTCTTTTCCCGGAGTTTGCATCCAGCACGTCGGCCCCTGCGCGTCTTCCGTAGCAACTCCGTCGGGATGTCATGGCGGTCTCGGGGGAACACTACAGCACAGCGCAACGCTAACAGCTGATCCCTTGTGTATACAATGGGGGGTCGCGGCCCCACGCACATTGCGGCGGTGAAAATTGGCGAAAATCCAACAAAAGAAAAGTTGAAGCGAAGCAGAACCAACGCGTTTCTGAAGTACTTAGCTTTATACACACTATTTACAAAAAGTACAAACACACACAGAAGGTAAAGAGCAAAAAAAAGTTGGAAAATAGAGGAGCGCAATGCAACCAGCTGCAGCTCTCACCAGCGCTGTAAGTTATCTGCTTTACATTTACTTTTATTCAGTAGAGATTGGGAATTCCAGGACTGAAATTATCCAGATGATTCTAGTGAAGTGAAGTAGAGTTTAAAAACACATTTTGCCATATAACATTACAATGTGTTTTCAGTTTGAGAGCAGAACTAAATATGCAGGGTTTGTGTGTTAAATATGTGTGGGAAAAAGAAAAAAAACAAAAAACAAAAAAAACATAACGCAAACAATAGCACAAGATATATCAGAAAGCAAGAAAACAGCTTAATAAGGTCATTAGAAAGTATGACATTACCAGCTCCTTCTGCTCAGTAGAGATGCGGTGCTCCTCTTCCAGTTGGTCTGTCAGCTCTGTGATTTTTCTTTCTAGTTTGCTGATAGTATTGGTCAAGACCGCTTTGTTTCTGCTCACAGACAAGAAAAAAATAACAAATGATCACATTCACCATCTGTTTCAATCCTGTGCTGTGTACCTTGTATCTTGGGGCTGTTTACACAGCTCAGCTTAATTCAATTTAAGGTAACTGCTCCTGTGGGTTTGCCAGCTGTGAGCATTGTCCCGTTTTGGAAGAGAGACGAAGAAAGAGACACCAGGCGAGAGGTGTGTGACTGATGCACGTACAGGACAGTACAGTGTGAAAATGTACTGACAATCCTGCCCTTGTTTGTAGAGACTGTTTCCTAGCAATTGTCACTTTATAATGGGATTTCCAAATATATTTGGAATAAAAAATAGAAATCATCTTGAAGGCTACCTTTGCCCTGCAGGTCATGAGTATGACATGTCTGCATAGATTTTGTTTCTGTCAGAAAGTCTCATACTGTTTTTATATTTGTATTTATACAAAGCTGTTCTCTAGTTATTTGAAGAATAAATACTAATTACAAAAACAATTTATTATGTTTAAACAAAAGAAATGCTATATTTAGTCTAGTATGGGTTGATATCAGGTATTGACACCACATTGTAAAGTATTGAAAAACAAAAAAGTAAAACTGTGGACCACATTTTCATGCCTTTGTCTGTGTTTTCAACCTCTCTCACTGAACCCCAACCTGCTCACAGTCAACCTACGTCACACTCACCTCCAGGGATACTTTATTCCACTGTATGTTTGAATGATATGACTCCGGATTCTGCACATCTCTGAAGCTCCCATCTCAGCTGAGAGGCATCACTAACAACATCACAATCCCTTCAACTTCCAACTCACCCCCAATTTCATCAGAGGCATCATTTGACACACTTTATCTTTATGAAGTATAGCGTAGCGAATATAAGACAACAAGTGAATACTGACCGCTCCTCTGCTTTCAGGCTATTCTCCAGGTCTTTGACTCTAGACTCAGTTCTGGAGATGACGTCCTCCTGTACTCTGGAGCTCTGAAGCTCCTCCACCTGCACGCGTAGGTCCCGTAGCTGTAAGACAACAGTGCCTTGACAAAGCGTTATGCAGGAAAGACCACAGAACTTGCAAAAAGAGATTTGGGCATAGAATCTCTAAGACTAAGAATCACTCGTGTGACTGACCTGTCTCTCCAGCGCCTCCTTGTCCATTTCCAGTTGTTCACTAAGATCTTTTTGCTGAATAAACTTGAGTTGAAGTTGTTCCACCTGAACCAAGAGTTTCCAGTTAATATTAGCTGTGGGTCAATACTATTCAAACTATGTTGAGCACCGTGGGTTATGGGTAAATTAAACTTAAGTTTAAGTTAAATAATGCATGCATTATTTTCAGACAGGTCCTAATTATGGACCTCAGATTATCCCTCAGGCTTCCCTTTGGACATTTTTGTCAATTTACCCATTTTTTTAGTCAGCTCACTGTTTTAATTCAGTTAATGCTAAAGACATCAGCACACTTTTTTTTTTTTTTTTTTTTTTTTTGCTACAGCATTGGTTCATTCAGAAAACAAACAAACAAACAAAAAAACACTTAAGCTGTAAAAATAAAAAATATATATATAATAATCATAGAATTTATTCCCCGAATTTGGTCCAAATCCGATAATGTAGACGTTTCATGTCTATTCTAGGTGGCGCTATAGTGTTCACTTTTCATATATTTTATATTGTTTTATAATCAGGTCGAAATCAAACATTAGTGATTAAAATTTCAGCACGATAGGACTAAGCATGTGTGTGTAATATACAGTCCCTGACAAAAGTCTTGTCGCTTATCCATTTTGTAGAAACAAAAGCTTATAACCTGACTTTAAATTAATCGATTGGTTTTAGAAATGTCTCATATGAAAGCTAAAACCCTCCCAAATTATGCTCAATATACTAAAATAAATTTGCTTCACTGAAGAAAGATTGATCATTTAATGAACTCAGAAAGGTCAGATTTTGGCAAGACAAAAGTCATGTCGCCTTGTCATATGATGCACCCAATCCTAGATTACAGCCTCACCTGTGATCAGTTACTGATCAGTCAATTAGTGGATGTGTATAAAAAGAACCCCAGCACACCAGACCTTCACATCAACTGCAACTTGACCTCTGACAACATGCCTAAGATCCACCCTGAGACCAAAGCGTTAATTATCAAGAGGCTGAAGACCAGATCCACTGCTGAGGTGGCTGACACCTTCAATGTGTCTCAGCGTCAAGTACAAAGAATAAGAAAAAGAAAAAAAAGAAAAAGACTGGAGATGTTTTTGACAAGCCCAGGTCCGGCAGACCCTGCAAGACAACTGCTCGGGAGGACCGTTTGTTGATTCGAAAATCCAAGGCCAGCCCCTTTTCCACTGCAGCAGAGCTCCACCAGGCCTGGTCACCTCAAGTCCCTGTGTCAACCAGAACAGTTTGTAGAATTCTGTCTCGAAATGGCCTCCATGGTCGAATCAGTGCACAGAAACCAGCACTAAACAAAAGGCAATTAAAAAACTGTGTGGCATTTGCCAAGGCCCACAGCCTGCTAAAAGGATGGACACTGGAAAAGTGGCAGAAGGTGGATTTCTCAGATGAATCCTCGGTTGAAATACATCACAGCCGCCACAAATATTGCAGGAGACCTACTGGAGCCCGCATGGATCCAAGATTCACCCAGAAAACAGTTAAGTTTGGTGGCGGAAAAATCATGGTCTGGGGTTACATCCAGTATGGGGGTGTGCGAGACATTTGCAGGGTGGAAGGCAATATCAATAGCCTAAAATATCAAGAAGTATTAGCTACCTCTTACATTTCCAACCATAAAAGGGGTCAAATTTTGCAGCAGGATGGTGCTCCATCGCATACTTCTATCTCTACATCAAAGTTCCTCAAGGCGAAGAAGATCAAGGTGCTCCAGGACTGGCCAGCCCAGTCACCAGACATGAACATCATTGAGCATGTCTGGGGTAGAATGAAAGAGGAAGCATGGAAGGCAAAACCAAAGAATCTTGATGAACTCTGGGAGGCATGTAAGACTGCTTTCTTTGCTATTCCTGATGACTTCATCAACAAATTGTATGAATCATTGTCGAACCGCATGGATGCAGTCCTTCAAGCTCATGGAAGTCATACAAGATATTAAATATGGATCTCACAGCACCACTACTTAATTCACTGACGTTATGCAACATATTTTTGTATTTGAAGTACATTATTTGTTCAATTTTCTGTAGGCGACAAGACTTTTGTCTTGCCAAAATCTGACCTTTCTGTGTTCATTAAATGATCAATCTTTCTTCAGTGAAGCAAATTTATTTTAGTATATTGAGCATAATTTGGGAGGGTTTTAGCTTTCATATGAGACATTTCTAAAACCAATCGATTAATTTAAAGTCAGGTTATAAGCTTTTGTTTCTACAAAATGGATAAGCGACAAGACTTTTGTCAGGGACTGTATTTTAAATTATTTTTTTGGGGACTTCTTGCGCCCCTGGTGGCCAACCGTGAAAACTGCCCCATGTCTGTAATATATTTATTTGCTTGTAATCTTGCATAAAATTTAATCCCCGAATTTGGTTCAGATCTGATAATGTAGACGTTTCACGTCTATGATGGGGGCGCTATAGTGTTCACTTTTCATAAACTTTATATTGTTTTATAATCAGGTCGAAATCAAACATTAGTGATTCAAATTTTAGTGCTATAGGACAAAGCATGTGCGTGTAATATATTTTAAAGTATTTTTTTTGGGAGTATTTGCGCCCCTGCTGGCCAACCGTGAAAATTGCCCCATGTCCGTAATGTATTTATTTGCTTGTAATCATGCATAGAATTTATTCCCCGAATTTGGTCCAGATCCGATAATGTTGATGTTTCACCTCTATGTTAGGGGGCGCTATAGTGTTCACTTTTATTATATTTCATATTTCATTATATTCGGGCCGGGGTCCCGCAGTTGTGATTTGAATTTGAGCTCTCTAGGCCAATGCCTGTGGCCGTGAGAGGTCATAAAAAAAAAAACAGGAAATGAAGGCGTTTTTCGCCGGCGTGCTACGGGCAAACCATAAGGAGTTAAGAAAAAACATGGATGATTTATATGAACCTATGTCTGTAAATGTGACATGTCAAATCTGAGCTCATTTGGACTAAACACAAGGGACTTGAATCTTTTTGCACACACCCAAGTCAAAACGGCGCTGAATTTTTGATCCAATATGGCCGACTTCCTGTTCGTCATAGAGCAGTGTTATGAATTACTTTTTTGTTTGTCTCCCTGAGCTCTATCACTGTTCCGAATTTTGTCAGCCTATGCCAAAATATTCTTTTCAGCTGCCCATTCATGTTGAAATTTTGATTTTTCAAGGGGGCGCTGTCGAGTGGGGTCACTTTGGGCATTGTCGCGATGCCCATTTTATCAAATTTTTCGCTGCACCGGTTGATCTGATACCCCCATGTGGGACTTTTCATCAATGTTCAGGCCTTCAAAATCGCGATCGCGAAGAACAATAGACTAAAGTCCTCGCCATTGACTAAAGTCACTGGCGAGGGCCAATAAGCAAGAAACCCACGAAGAACAATAGCCAATTAAAGCCGCGTGCGGCTATGGTGGCCCTCGCCCCAGTTCGCACCCCCCCGCGCAGCCGCCGGGGACCCACGACCACTCCGGCTCGCCACTCGCTCTTACTGACAGCCGCCCAGGCTGCCAGCTTGTCCACTGTACCTTTAAATATGCCCCTTTAAATATATCGTAAGAGTCAGTGCGCCCCTGCTGGCCAACCCTGAAAATTGCCCCATGTCCATAATACATTTATTTGCTTCTAATCATGCATAGAATTTAATCCCCGAATTTGGTCAAAATCCGATAATGCTGACGTTTTTTGTCTATGATAGGGGGCGCTATAGTGTTCACTTTTCATATACTTTATAGTGTATTATATTCAGGCTGAGATCAAACATTAGTGATTAAAATTTCAGCACGATAGGTCAAAGCATGTGCGTGTAACAGATTTTAAACTATTTTTTGGGGAAGTATTTGCGCCCCTGGTGGCCAACCTTGAAAATTGCCCCATGTCCATAATACATTTGTTTGCTTGGAATCATGCATAGAATTTATTCCCCGAATTTGGTCCAAATCCGATGATGTAGACGTTTCATGTCTATTCTAGGTGGCGCTATAGTGTTCACTGTTCATAAACTTTATATTGTTTTATAATCAGGTCAAAATCAAACATTAGTGATTCAAATTTTAGTGCTGTAGGACAAAGCATGTGTGTGTAATATATTTTAAAGTAATTTTTTGGGGAGTATTTGCGCCCCTGCTGGCCAACTGTGAAAATTGCCCAATGTCCGTAATGTATTTATTTGCTTGTAATCATGCATAGAATTTATTCCCCGAATTTGGTCCAGATCCGATAACGTTGACATTTCACCTCTATGCTAGGGGGCGCTATAGTGTTCACTTTTATTATATTTCATATTTCATTACATTCGGGCCGGGGTCCCGCAGTTGTGATTTGAATTTGAGCTCTCTAGGCCAATGCCTGTGGCCGTGAGAGGTCGTCAAAGAAACACCCATTTTTTTTTCAGCTGCCCATTCATGTTGAAATTTTGATTTTTCAAGGGGCGCTGTCGAGTGGGGTCATTTTGGGCATTGTCGCGATGCCCATTTTATCAAATTTTTCGCCGGACCGGTCGATCTGATACCCCCATGTGGGACTTTTCGTCGATGTTCAGGCCTTCAAAATCGCAATCGTTTGCAAGGAAAAATAATAACACAAACGAAGAACAATAGCCCTTGCCATTGACTAAAGTCACTGGCGAGGGCCAATAATTGGATTCACATGTAGTGAAAAAATGACCTCTAAAACTGAGATATTTTCCAGAAAACTGAAGCCAGGGTATAATGTGGTACATTTTTATAAAGCTACAACTTTATCTAAAATTTTAAGTTTCCAGCATTTTTAGTTTTTGTTGAGCGTCAGATAAGAAAAAAAGTCACACTTAGAACCCTAAGGACATATATGTCCACTAAAATCTGCATAGATTAATATTTTCGTACTTTTTTCGACTAAATCTAAAGAGCTATCCGTGCTCTAATCAAAAATATCAAATTTATAAAAATCATCTGGATTTTACCCCTTTAATTGCTGGTAAAAAAAAAAGCAAAAAAAAAAAAAAGCTGAATTTCACATGTAGTGAAAAAATGACCTCTAAAATTGAATTATCTTCCAAAAAACTCAAGGCAGGTTATAATACATGTTAAAATGGCTACATGTTATCTCAAAAACAAAAACAATTGAAAAAAAAAAAAAAAAAAAAGTTTTATTGTAATTGCAAATAACTAAAAAAATAAAGGCAAATGTCTAAAAACTCAGGGACAGAAAACGGTAAATGGCTATCTTTTACCGTTTAGAAGATATAAGCTGTTACGTAAAACTTGCGTCACTTGTTGCGGATGACAATGGCTGATTTAATTTTAATGTAACTTTGAGACCTTATATCAAAGCTTATGTTTGTGCTAGAGAGGTGTGGAGGGTGTGTCTGAAAGCTTGAAGTCTCTAGTTTGCAGTAAAGAAAAAAGCAGGTGTCTGCTGTGGATCAAAAGATACACTATATTGTCAAAAGTATTCGCTCACCTGCCTTAACTTATGTGACATTGCATTCTTAATGACGTCGGTCCACCCTTTGCAGCTATAACAGCTTCAACTCTTCTGGGAAGGATGTCCACAAGGTTTAGGAGTGTGTTTATGGGAATTTTTGTCCACTCTTCCAGAAGCGCATTTGTGAGATCACACACTGATGTTGGACGAGAAGGCCAACTCTCAGGCTCCACTCTAATTCATCCCAAAGGTGTTTTATTGGGTTGAAGTCAGGCCAGTCAAGTTCATCCACAACAAACTCTCTGCTTTGTGCACTGGTGCACAGTCATGTTGAAGAGGAAGGGGCCCTCTCCAAACTATTCCCACAAAGTTGGGAGCATGGAATTGTCCAAAATCTCTTGGTATGCTGAAGCATTCAGAGCTCCCTTCACTGGAATTAAGGGGCCAAGCCCAGCTCCTGAAAAACAACCCCACACCATAACCCCCCCTCCACCAAACTTTACACTTGGCACAATGCAGTAGGACAAGTACCATTCTCCTGGCAACTGCCAAACCCAGGCTCGTCCATCAGATTGTCAGATGGAGAAGCGCAATTCGTCACTCCAGAGAACGCATCTCCACTGCTCTAGAGTCCAGTGGCAGCGCGCTTTGCATTTGGTGATGTATGGCTTGGATGCAGCTGCTCGACCATGGAAACCCATTTCAGGAAGCTCTCTACGCACTGTTCTTGAGCTAATCTGAAGGCCACATGAAGTTTGTAGGTTTGTAGTGATTGACTTTGCAAAAAGTTGGTGACCTCTGTGCACTATGCGCCTCATCATCCACTGACCCCACCTCATCAGTTTACGTGGCCTACCACTTCGTGGCTGAGTTGCTGTTGTTCCCAAACACTTCCACTTTGTTATAATACCATTGACAGTTGACTGTGGAATATTTGGGAGCAAGGAAATTTCACAACTGGACTTGTTGCACAGGTGGCATCCTATCACAGTACCACGCTGGAATTCAGTGAGCTCCTGAGAGCGACCCATTCTTTCACAAATGTTTGTAGAAACACTTTGCATGCCTAGGTGCTTGATTTTCTACATCTGTGGCCATGGAAGTGATTGGAACACCTGATTTCGATTATTTGGATGGGTGAGTGAATACTTTTGCCAATATAGTGTGTGTGTGTAGAATCCCTCAGTCGTCCAGGTAGAATCCATGGCAAAGGAGAAATTTA
>CM057085.1:515000-580000 GCA_029959045.1 Taenioides sp. WSHXM2023 | reverse complement strand
TATGTTGTCTATAGGAAAGTTAAGGGGTTATTGCCTGGACTAGTTTTGAGTGGACAGTGCTGGTCCATCAAAAGTAGCGCTTCTAGTTTATGCAAATGAGCCATGTGGTTTTAAGTTTCGCTTCTGTAAAACGTAAACAAATGTGCGCAAAGCTGCATTAAACACATTATTATTTGAGTCCTCCTCGTAGAAAATAAAAATCCAAACTTAAATTATCCACTGTCGCGTGTACCGCGTGTACCAGGCCCACGTAGCATTAAGCATTCTGTTTTCTTCAGAAACTTTTCTTTTCTTGGATTTATCCATCATTGGGCCGAAAATCATACTGCTGATGTAGGTGCGGGTAAGTCCGGGCTGCCAGTGTGTGCGGGTGACGCACATCTGCGGCTTTGACGCATGTTTTGAGCGACAAAAATATTAAAAACGTTTTATTTAAATGTTACAAGATTACCATTATCTACAATTTTAGATTTACATTTAAAAACGAACAAACTAAAATAAAAATACAATGTCATTAAATACTCATTATTATTTTCCAAAGTCACAGGGAGCCACGACAGAACGATGAAAGAGTATGTAAAATCCCTCAGTCGTCCAGGTAGAATCCATGGCAAAAAAAGGAGAAAATTTAATTTGTCAACTGGACATAGTTTATTTGGTTGAATACGTTTCGCAGCTCATCCAAGCTGCTTCCTCAGTTCTGGTCAGATACTGGCGGACTCTGCAAGCGCAGAGGGAAAGGAGAAAGAAGAACAACACGTGGAGAAAGCCCTCTCCGTTTGTGGATATCCTAAATGGGCTTTCAATAAAACGAAGAGAACAAAGAAACAGGACAACAGAGAACCAGAACCCAGGAGAAAGGGTGTAACTATTCCTTACCTGGCTGGCGTTTCCGAAAAACTACAGAGGATCTTCAGACAACATGAAATCCCAGTCTATTTCAAACCCACAAACACTTTAAGACAAAAACTGGTCCATCCTAAGGACAAAACACCGAGCCACAAACAAAGCAATGTGGTCTACTCCATTCAGTGTAGTGAAGACTGCAGTGAGCGCTACATTGGAGAAACAAAACAGCCACTTCACAAAAGGATGTATCAACACAGACGGGAAAACCAGGGTGGACCTCAGTCTGCCGTACATCTCCACCTAAAAGCCACAGGCCACTCCTTTGAGGACAGTGAGGTCCAGATCCTGGCCAGAGAAAAGAAATGGTTTGAGAGGGGAGTTAAAGAGGCTATTTTTGTCAAGAAAGAGAATCCTTCCTTGAACAGAAATGGGGGTCTCAGACATCATTTGTCTCCCATCTATAACTCTATCCTCAAACCTAAGTCAAAACAAACTGGGAAAACTATGGGACTAGCCAGGTCAGGTCCAGAGGTGTGAAAACACCCATCATGGCCCTGAATGGATATGCTAACTACTCCCCCACTCCCACTCCATATTGAATAGACTCACATGACTAACAGAAACTGTTAACAACTCCATATTGAATCACCTGACCAACTGAAACTGTATTTAAATATGTGTGTCTCAGAGTAATTTTCATTGTAATTAAGCTCCTCCCTTCAGGCAGATATAAAGCAGTGTCCGCCAGCATCTGACCAGAACTGAGGAAGCAGCTTGGATGAGCTGCGAAACGTATTCAACCAAATAAACTATGTCCAGTTGACAAATTAAATTTTCTCCTTTTTTTGCCAACGATGAAAGAGCCACATGCGGCTCTGGAGCCGCGGGTTGCGGACCCCTGTCCTAGATTCATTATCCCATATATCTTCAGCTCCTGGAGGAATTAAATGGTAGTGCGTCACATTTAGTTTACCGCAGTTTATGTCTATTTAAGACTGCATTTATGTGCAGCAACATTATGAAAAAACTGTATTTTTACTGTAGTTTTTTTTTTTATTTCATTGAAAGTAACTAAGTAACTTTTACTCAAAGTACATTTGAAATGAAGTAATTTTTTACTTTTACTCGAGTACATTTTCAGACGGGTACTTTTACTTTTACTTGAGTAGAATTTAAGCAAAGTAATGATACTTTTACTTAATTACAATTTTTCAGTACTTTTTCCACCTCTGGTCCTGTGGGACTTCCAGATACAGACTCACAGAATGGTGATGGCAAACCAACCAGACATAGTGGTGGTGGATAAGCAACAGAACAAAGCCGTGGTGTTGGACATTGCAATATCAAGCGATGGTAATATCCGGAAAAAGGAACATGAGAAACTAGAGAAATACCAGGGGCTCAAGGAAGAGCTGGAGAAGGCCTGGAAGTTGAAGGCATCAGTGGTCCCCGTGGTAATCGGAGCACTCGGGGCTGTAACCCCCAAACTGGAAGAGTGGCTAAAGCAGATACCTGGAAAAACATCAGACATCTCAGTCCAGAAAAGCGCAGTACTAGGAACAGCAAAAATACTGCGCAGAACTCTCAAGCTCCCAGGACTCTGGTAGAGGGCCCGAGCTGGAAGAGGGTGAGAGAGACCAACCACCGTGGAAGGTGAGGAACACATTTTTTATATATATAGGAGACATGTATGTCTCCTGAACATTACTTTTTCAAAGAAACCCCTGATGGTTAAGATAATTCTCAGAGAAATTAACAATCAATGCAACATCCCCACAAGCACGGAACCCTATGTATATTTTATATTTCATTTGTTTGTTCTTACAAACAAACTCCTGCTGAAATACTGGCAATAAAAGTTAAAGACAGTAAGTCAATTCATGTTATTAGGTTCCTAATAACCATCCATCCATTTTCTTCCACTTATCCAGGGCCGGGTCGCGGGGGCAGCAGTCTCCCAGACTTTCTTCACCCCAGACACTTCCTCCAACTCTTCCAGGGGGACCTCAAGGCGCTCCCAGGCCAGCCGAGAGACATAGTCCCCCCAGTGTGTCCTGGGTCTTCGGGGCGTCTTCCTGGTGGGACGTGCCCGGAATGTCTAGGATGCCTCCCGAGGGAACAGATGCCCGAGCCACCTCAGCTGGCTCCTCTAGATGTGGAGGAGCAACGGCTCTATTCCGAGCTCCTCCCATGTGACTGAGCTTCTCACCCTATCTCTAAGGGAGCACTCAGCCACTCTGCAGAGGACACTCATTTCGGCCGCTTATATCCCTGATCTTGTCCTTTCCGTCATTACCTAAAGCTCATGACCACAGGTGAGGGTAGGAACGTAGATTGACCGGTAAATCGAGAGCTTTGCCTTTCGGCTCAGCTTCCTCTTCACCACAACGGTCCAATACAGTGACCACATCACAGCCGACGTTGCACCGATCCATCTGTCAATCTCACACTCCATCCTCCCCTCACTCGTGAACAAGACTCCGAGATACTTGAACTCCTCCACTTGAAGCAGGGACTCGCCACCCACCAAGCCACCTTTTTCCGGTCAAGAACCATGGCTTCAGATTTGGGGGAGCTGATTCTCATCCCAGCTGCTTCACACTCGGCTGCAAACCGCCCCAATGCACTTGGAGGTCCTGGTCTGATGAAGCCATCAGGACAACATCATCTGCAAACAGCAGAGATGAGACCCTGTGGTCCCCAAACCGGACCCCCTTCGGCCCCTGACTGCACCTAGAAATTCTGCCATAAATACAATAAACAGAACCGGTGACAAAGGGCAGCCCTGGCGGAGTCCAACATCCACCGGAAACAAGATCCGACTTACTGCCGGCAATGCGAACACAGCTCCTGCTCCGGTCATACAGGGATTGAACAGCCCTTAGCAAAGGGTCCCGAACCCCATACTCCCAGAGCACTTCCCACAGAACACCACGAGGGACATGGTTGAATGCCTTGTTCAAATCCACAAAGCACATGTGGACTGGTTGGGCAAACTCCCATGAACCCTCAAGCACCCGATGGAGAGTATACTAGAGCTGATCCAGTGTTTCGCGGCCGGGATGAAAACCACACTGCTCCTCCTGAATCTGAAGTTGAACTATCGGTCGGATTCTCCTCTCCAGTACCCTGGAATAGACCTTACCAGGGAGGCTGAGGAGTGTGATTCTCCTGTAGTTGGAACACACCCTCCGGTCCCGCTTCTTAAACAGAGGGACCACCACCCTGGTCTGCCAGTCCAGAGGTACTGTCCCCGACCACTACGAGATGTTGCAGAGACATGTCAGCCAAGACAGCCCCACAACATTCAGAGACTTAAGATACTCAGGACGGATCTCATCCACCCCCAGAATTCCTAATGACATAAATTATTATTTATGTAATTACGGTTATTTATGTTCCTAATAACATAAATTATTATTATTATTACCTAATAACATAAATTATCGGAAGACCAAATGAACCTAATTGGACTAGTAGGTCAATTTAGGTATCATAATTGTTCACCAATACAGTTTGTCAGTACAAGTGTTTGTTGTTTGTCATAAAAAAAATAGATACTAGATCATGTACTGTCTTGCCTGTTCAATGGCTCTCTTGTGCTTGGAGGCCCATCGTTGCTCACTGTCATGCAGTTCCTCCAGATCAGTCTCAAGATCAATTATCTTCTCCTGGAAATAGAAAGTGAACGTTCAGGGTAAGAGAATCTTCCTTTCAGATTCAATGGGCCTTATTCATGAAGCGTTCATTACGGCATTATTTTTTACTATGGGTCCATGTTCCAAAATAGTTTAGAATTTTCTAACTTTAAGCCAAATATCAAATTGAAAAATTAAACATCAAATCTTAATATTAATGTTTTTCGTTTCATGAACATAAACAAATAAATGAAAAATCAAATTCTTTTTTAATTTTTGGTTAATTTCTGTTAGTTGTTCATCATAATTTTGAAATCACCTGTGCTACTTTGAGCTGCTTACTGAGCTCGTCACGGCTTTGGTTGCTTGTGAGTAATTCCATGCGAAGGTCCTCAAGGCTGCGCTCCGCCTGTTTGCACTGCAACTGCAGCCTCTCTCTCAGCTGTATCTCCTCCTCCAGAGAACGCTCCTTATCCACTAATTTTCCAGACACCTGTGCCAAAAAAGAGGCTTTAAAAACAGACCATACAGCACACTGAACATGCAACCCACAGCCAAACTTCCACCCAAAATGTAGGAACAATACACGTGCAAGGAAGACATTGCCGGTAAAAAGAAATGTGTTCTCATTTATTTCTATTATCTAATCTAATCTATTGTGTAATTTAGGCAGGTTTTGGCCATTGTTAACATTAATGGAATTACCCCTAGTGCTGCCCAAGTCCAACCAGAAATTAAAAGTAAACTACACAAGTTCTTTATTAAAATTTTAACTTAATTATGTTAACAATTTTTAGTGAAATGTGTGGTCTATTCTGTGATACGCACTTTTAAATTGAGTTGTATGGAAGAATTTACTAGTTAAAAGACTGCAAATGTGTCAGTTTGGTTTATGACTAATATCTCTGTAATTGCTAGGCCTATCCACATGAAATAAAAACTGGTTCAACATCTTCATCTCAGTCAGGACACATGAACTAATCACAAAAATAACAATCTAATTGTGTCCATGGACACAACAGTGTAATTATATGCATCCATAAAAAAACAGGTACAAGAAATGTCCTACCTCTCCCTGTAGCTTGGTGACCAGTATCTTTAGTTTGTCAATCTCCTGTTCCTTGGCCAGAAGACTCTCTTCCAGCTCATCCACTCTGAGCTGAGTGTCTTCTCTGAGCTTCACCTGAAGGTTCCTCTCTGCAGTAGCCTGGGATGTCATCTGCAGAGCCTCTGCCAGCTACAAAACACCATAATGTATTAACCAACAGTGGCTCTGACCACCAACAATATTAATGTTAAAGTTACAGTAACTTTCTGGTGGTGGCAAGTCTTTCTTCATGCTTTTTTATTTATTAAGCATATTTTCTTAATTCCTTGACAATCATTTAATATCCTATTTGCTTTTGTCTTCTAAACAATTCTATAAATTTTAAAAAGTGTTAAGACAAAATCTTAAGTCATAATTTGTTTTGCTACACCTCATCCTCTAGTCGAAGCACCGTGCTGTTAAGTTCTGATGTCTTCTTTTCCTTGGAGTCTCTGTCGAGTTCAAACTCCTCCAGTTGTCTTTCTGCATGCCACAACTTCTCTGCTAAAGTCTGAGCATGCTGCGTCTGCTTCTCCAGGCTCTCCTTGTTAAGCAAAAATAAATAAATAAATACTCACATACACTATCGCACCCTCTCGTTCAGTGTTTTTTTTTCTTTATATCTTACACATTTTACATACATACAGAAGACAGCAAATATATCAAGCAAAAAATTTCATCATTCATGATGAAATATGAATTAAGTCTCCTGATATCAAGTAGTAATAATAATAATAATAATAATAATAATAATAATAATAAATTTTATTTATAACGCACTTTACATTTGTTCAACAAATCTCAAAGTGCTACAGCAAAAAAGTCATAAAAACTACACAAGAAAACAAACAAAGTCAACAATAAAATTGCAAGAATAAAAGTCTCCTGAAATGGTTTTCACTTCAAGGTCTGCCATGTCAAAGTAAAGAAGTGCCACGTATAAAAAGTAAGTTTTTTTTTTTGTTTTTAGTTTTTTTTCTACATTCCATGTGAGTCATAGTTTTGATGCTTTCAGTGAAAATGTAGTATAACTCATTATTTTCGTGTATATTATCAACTATCATAAATAGAACAGTTTTTTTAAAATTTCAAAGATATGTCCTGCTAACAAAGATGAAAGTAACTTGGGCCAGATCTCCCCTTTGTCGCTACTCAGCTGTTACTGCCTGCATGGTGGAAAAATCCCAACCTCAGCGTCATTAGACAATTGCTGAATGTCCTTCCCCCTTTTTCAGGCTACACTGTCCTTCACTGTCATATAAAGCCGACAAGCACAGTAAGCCTTAAATAAAACCCCAAATGCATTATTGAAATGCATTTGCTGTGACCTAAATTACATGGCTAAAAACATAATAAACCTTCAGCTAAATGACATACATACAGCTTTAGTTCTCCAGAACTAGTATTGATTGTCTGCTTGTGTATGTGTGTGTGTGTGTGCGTGTGCGTGTGCGCGTGTGTGTGTGTGTACTTGACATGCATCTTACCTCTGCATCTTGAATCTGGTTTTTCAATGACTGTTGGAGGAAATTAAAAGCATATTCCTGGTTGTTGGCCTCTACCATTATCTCTCGGGCTTGTTTCACCTCTGTCTGCAAAAAAAGCAAAATACTACAGCTTAACAAGACCGGGTTTATTCTCAGTAAATGCATATAAATGTATGTTTATTAACAACTGAATTGAACAACTGAATGAAATGAATGAAAGAGGGGTATTAATTCCTAACACAAACCATATTTACATTGCCATTTTACCTTTATTTGTTGCTCTATCTGTTGAAAAAAACTTCAAACTATACAAGTTTTGGCCATTCTAGCATTTAGCTGTTTTGTGGGGTTAAGATACAGAACAGTTATCTTAAAGCTGCTTTGTACCTTCCCTTTCAGCTATTTATATGTTTTAAGATGGTATAAACACATTTTTTCTTTACTGAAGTATATGCTGTCAAATCCAAATTAATTGATATTTGATTAGTCTGAACAAAGCTATTCAAACTGCTATATCATCACTTCCGGCTCTCCAGAACCGACTATCTAGCACTAACCCAAGATAAAATACCAGCATACTCCACAGTGGACTCTGGACTGACCTCCATCTCCCGGCAGCGCTCAGCCATAGCCTGATTCTCTTTTTCCATCTCCAACATTTGTTCTCTCGTTCTCTTGATCTCATTGGTCAGTTGAGTATTAGTTCTCAGAAGGTCCTCGTTATTCACCAGCAAGCCCCGCATTTCAAACCTTTTTGATTTTTGTCAAAGGCATTTATTAATATGTATTTTCATGGACACATTTTATTAATCTTCTAGTTATAACTTTTTTATGCTAGAAACATCTTTACATAAAAGTTTCTGACCTTATTTGGTTTCTCTCCTTCTCCATCTCCACACTCTCTGCCTCCAAAAACTGGTTCCTCTGCAAAACAACATAACATTTACAGTGAAAGTGTTTCATTGTCTTTCATGGGATTGAGGAGAACCTCAAAGTATTCCTTCCACCATCCGACAACATCCCCAGTCGAGGTCAACAGCTCTCCACCCGCACCGTGTTGGTGAAGCACTGCTTCCCCCTCCTGAGGCGTCAAATGGTTTGCCAGAATTTTTTTGCAGCCATCCAATAGTCCTCCTCCATGGCCTCTCCGAATTCCTCCCAACCCCTCTCTGACCACCCGGGCTGCAGCATGCTTAGCCCGCTGGTACGTGTCAGCTGCCTCAGGAGTCCCACGAGCCAACGAGGCCTGATAGGACTCGTTCTTCAACCTGACGGCATCTCTTACTTCCGGTGTCCATCACCGGGTTCAGGGATTGCCGCTGCGACAAGCACCACAGACCTTACAACCACAGCTACGAGCGGCTGCATTGACAGCAGAGGCCGAGAACAAAGCCCACTTGGACTCCATGTCGCCAGCCCCCCAGCCTGTAAGTTGAAGGTCCCCCTGACAGAGGGCTCTACCAGACGTTCCCAACAGACCTTCACTATACGCTTGGTCTTTCCATCTTCCTCCTCCGCCAGCGGACCCAACTCACAACCAGGTGGTGATCAGTTGACAGCTCTGCCCCTCTCTTCACCTGATTGTCCAAGACACGTGGCCGGAGGTCAGATGACACGACAACAAAGTCGATCATTGACCTCCGGCCTAGGGTATCCTGGTGCCACGTGCACGTGTGTTTCATTGTGATTAATATTGACTTTTATAGTGGTCCCTGTGTTTTTATGTGTCTGTATTTTTGCAGTCTGGGTCTACTTTATTACCATTTATAATTGTTGTTGTGTACTGCACTTTGGTCAATTGTGCTGAGAAATAAAGCATTAGAAATAAAATCGGGCTGGGTTTGAAATAATACTCATTCATACTCAACATGCCCCAATCACAAAATATGCTCTAAAATCATGAATAGATCATCCACTTAAATATACAGTCCCAACCGCCAACTGAGGTGTAGAATTATCCATTAATTCTCACCCAAGCCCCAAGCTTTTACAATATTGTAGTGTTACATTTGTAAATGTTTTTTGCATCGACATTTTCATACCTAACAGCGTGTCTGTTATTTTAAATAATGCAGAAGGCTCACCTTTTGACAGGCATCTAGTTCTTTAGTCAACTCCTCAATGTAATCTTTCTTGTTTGGATTCCCCAGAGTCGCAGAACGCACTGAATAGTGTGTTGAAGGGAGCACCTAAAAATAAAACGATAATAGAACCTTGCTCAGTTTAGTTAAGTTTTGTTTTTGACCTTTTTGAATTTGATGAATTTATTTCTTACAGCAGCACTGATCTCAGGTTTGCGTCTTAGTGTCTCATATGTGGAGAAACGTGTCCGGCCAGCACCCATTGTGACTGAGGGGACTGGACTAATGCTGCGTCCGTTATAGTTGTACAAGTTCAGCTCAGAGGTGGCTGGAGACAAACCACCTGCTACCTGAAAGTTAACACACAAACATCCACTTAGAATCATTCATCGCTAAATGTATTGAGCTTATTTACCTCTTATCATTTCTGGACTCAACAATCAGACTATTATAGACAGTTGAGCCACAAGCATATGCAGCCAGTTCTGAATCACACTGTGAGCAAAAAAGGTTCAGTGTCAAATCAACAACACCTTTCTGGCATAAAATCTAGCGCAGTTACCTCTCTGAAAGCAAGTCATGTATAACAGAACAAAATTATAGCAAATGATTAAAAACAAGCAGCAGACTGATCACTCACCTTATACTCAGACATGCGGAATGTAGGATTATAGTCCATGGAAGCAGCAGTGGAGTAGGGACTGTTGAAGACTCGAGATGAACTGTCGCTAATACCCCCCTGTGCCACAAACAAGGCCATAATATTAATATTAACTATTTTGCTAATTAGATCAGTTAAAGAGCATATGAGAGGTCAGACTACTAATTTCACTGAAACATAATCAACAATTATATTTAAGATTTTTAATGATGGTTCATGATCAGAAAAATGCCTTCCTTGCATGTAAATTGTCAATGCATTTTATATGGACTTGTCTGTGTTGACATTTTTAATCCCATCAAAGTAAGTAAACACAGTAAAAACATGTCATAACTGTCAAACTAACAAAATATAAATGTCTGAAAATGTCTATCGCACCTGAACATCACACTGTACTTTTCCTTATCACAGTGCACATTTGCTTTCAGTGGTTTTCCCATGTCATATTGTCACATTTATATAGAGCTTTTCTACCTTCAAAGCACTCAAATGGCTTTACATCCAGGAACTATTCACCCATCCACATACCAGTGTACACAAACACTAGGGGTGAGGAAGGTTGTCTTGCCCAAGGACACAACAACAGTATTCCTCTGTGGGAGTAGGAATCACAATGCCAACCTGTAGGCCAGGAGATCTAAGAGGACTTAAAAAAGCAGAGTGACAATAACATTCCTGTATATGGAGTGAAAGAATAATACCTGATAATAAATAAAATGTTTTTTTGCTTGTTTTTAGCATTTGACATAATTGATGCATATTCAAATATAGCAGTCATGGGCGGCAGTGGGTCACTTTGTAAGGCTGGCGTTTTAATTCTGTATCGAATTTGCAAATTGGTAGTTTGCCACGCAAACTCCTGATTTATAAAACCCTCTGTGCGCACTCCACCATGAAATTTATGCTATATATAACCCACATGGAGCTGGATTTATAGATAGATCCCACCTCTAGCTAGAATTTATCCAAAGACTGTATAGAAGTCCGTATACAATATGGTGACTCTGTGGACTGAGGGAGAGCCAGTGATGCACCAGGGCGCAAATGCATAATATTGTTGAGAATAATGAACGTAAAAAACTGCCCTTCTCTGTGTTTTGATCAACATCTGCTTAAATGCAGAAATTGGAATGTCATTATTTTATAAAATATTTCCTGATGACTTCTTAGATTAAACACTACCTCAAACTCTCTTCACTTCATGGTCTTCTCCGTGAGTGTCGCCTTTTCCCCGTGTCTCAGACTCTGCAGAAAGCACATGCCAGGGTCGCAGCTGGAGCACAGATAAGCAAAGTGCTGTGCCTCGTGGCAGTTTTATAAATCCCACATCACAAGAGTGAAGACTGGAGTGGAACAGGCCGAAGTTAAAGATTAAAAATTCTGGTTTTAAGACAAATATAAATTTTAACTGAGAAAAATCGCCATGAAAATCTGACCTTTCTGAAAGCTGAACATACCCTGTCTGCTGAATGCAAGCCATTTGTGTTTACATTAAGATCTATGGAAAAAATGCTTTCTGGGTTGCAGAGGATATTTTTTTGCTGTAGTACCAATTGACTGGCCACTAGTCCAAAAGGTGATGGCAATATATACTTTAAAAGATCCATGGGTTTGATCCACTGACCCACAGGTTTGTAATTTCAATCCCAGCTACCACAGGTGCACACAATCCATGTGCCCCTGGGCAAGACACTTTGCCCCCAGTGTTTGTGCACACTAGTATAAGAATTATGTAAGAATACCAAATAAATTCCATGGCTGTACCTACTGTTGAGTAGTTTAACCTTAGGACAGATATACTAGTGTAGTTAAAGCAGCTCTCTGCGTGCTGTCTGCAACGATTTATAAATAATTTTATGGTCCGCGAATCAGAAAGTAAGATGTTAGTAAACTGGGGATTTTAGCTCTGGCCTCTGAAAATTGGGAGAAGCTATTAGAAACTCATCGTGGAAAATAATTTGGATGCTAGGAATGTGTTAGGAAAGTGAGGAATAAGTTTAGACTACTGCAAACTATTTAAAATAAAGTAGTTCTGTTTCTCATGTTTTAAGGTCAAGTTTCTCACCCGGTCTGATGTGGTGTCCCAGTCCCGTGACATAAGTGATTCCAGGGATCCTCTGTAGTTGTTAAGTCCCAACCTGGTGCTTTCCCAGCGGGGTCTGGGTGCATTCTCACCCCCTGCTGTCCCACAACTGAAGTTTATGTCCTGCTCTCTGGAGCCTGTGCCATTGGTCTTCAGATCATTATTAAGAAACAGTTGGTATTTGGGATTTTGGCTGGTTGACATGGGCTGAGGTGTTACTGGGTCATCCTCAGTACTGTTGTGCTGCTCTGATTCCTACAAGAGACAGAATATAAAATGGTACAAACAAAATAAACTAAACAATATTGCAGACTGGGAACATGACACTACACCAGTGACAGCAATATACTTCCAAAAAAAAAAAAAAAATTATTTACAGAACCATATTTACTTCAGAGTTCTCTGTGTAAAGTTGATGAGCTAATAACATAGAGTTCAGAGCTAAAGTCTGTATATTGCAAGGATAGGTGAATTTATAGGAAATAGGAAACTGTAAAGCTAAGCAGAGAGGTTAAGAAAGCGGAACTGAGAAATCTTAGTGTGTGAGTTTGAGCAGGGATTTGACTTGGGATATGGAGTGAGATTTTTTTTTTAGATCAATTACATACCATGTTGTGCTATGCTAAAGGCCCCTGAAGAACCTGTTGAAAAACAAACAAACAAAAAAACAACAACTAAATTACTAAAAAAACAAAAACAAAAAACAACAACAAAAACAAAACAACAACAACAACAACAACAACAACAACAACAACAACAACAACAACAAACCAGCCACCTGCCACTAAGTTTTGTGTGTGTGATTTGGTGTATTCTTTATTCAGCTTCAAGTGGCACTGTATCTTTTAGCGACAATACATTTTAGCATTCCTTAAAGAACACATATACTTGTACACTATACACTTATAGACTATAACTACCTTTTAAAGATGGTTTTTGTAACATTGAGAGTGAGACTAATATTTTTTTTCTAGCTTAAAATAATGCATTGGGAAAACATACTTTATAAACAATACCTCTGTTTCCAATGAGGTATTTAGGCATTAGAGCTCCATCTGCTGTCAGGAATAAGAATGAAAAATCTCAGTCTCAAATCTCCAGTGAATGCCGTTCAAAAAAGTCAATTATGCATAATGTGTGTTCTTCAAAGTGGTTATATCTTTTTATTTGCTTTACGGTCAACTAATGTGCCTACCTGATACCTAAGTGAATAAACAAAACTGAAATCAGTTTTCAGGCTCTTTCTTTGAATACTTAACTTAGTTCTTAGTCATAAACATTTATATTGATTTTACATGTATACAGTTCTCTGGGCATATACTAAATCATAAAAAAAACATTTAAAAAATCCATAAGATGATTTACAACTTTGAGATAAGGTTTAGATTTGATTCTGCATTGCTGGTGTATGCCCATGTAAAGGTAAATAATTGTCCACTATGAATTGGTTCAAAACTATCTATCTACTAGCTATCTTTTTGGGCATGTAGCAATCCGATATCAAATCTGTGCAGATTTGTGGAGACTTGTTCTTTACGATTGTGATTTTTTTATGGAAAGCTCAGTAGGTAATAACCTACTTTTTAAACCAATATCTCACTAATACTGAACATATTTATCTAAATACATAGGACTTTTTTTTCAATGTGGTGAAGCAGAAGCTCAGTAATGGGCCTTTTCAACTACTATTAAATAGTCGGTGTGTCACTTCAATTTGGATACACTGGGCTGGGGGAGCACAATATGCACGCTGTGTTGGTGTTTGTAGGCAACAGGGATATGCTCCACTGTCTGTGCGTATGTATTCCACTTTCATTGACACCACTCTTGCAGTATCTGGACCACTGACTCCTTCGCATCAGTTGCATGAGGCTAGGTCTGTGGAGTTCGCTGGAGTTACTTCATGGACACAAGGGATCCCTTTGTGCTTATTGGACTACTTGGACAATTCTATTGATGTTACCATAATCAATAAAGTGAATTTACGCACAGTGCGGCCACATGAGCAGTTGTTGTTGTTGTTGCAAAGTGTGACCTTCACTGGATCATGTATTGGGCATTTTAGTACAAAGAAAAGAACAGCCACCTGCCAGGCTGCGGCTCTGCAGCTTGTTTGAAAAGGCCAGTGAGCGGACCGTTACAGTAGTCCAAACCCGTGGATAAGTCTGTCCAAGTTTTGTCTAAACAGTTTCCCTTTGATTTTTGCTATGTTTTAGATGTTATTGATTTGATGTGACTGCTATAGTTCTAGCCTAATTTAAAGGTTTTAGAGAGACAGACTGGAGGTAACTGCTGACACTTTTCCATTGTTTCTATGGGCCAAAGATGATGACTTCAGTTTGAGTTTAGCTGGAGAAAGTTGTTTTCAATCCACACACTGATCTGTTGGATGCAGTGTTAGAGTGAATCCATTGGTCTATAGTCTCCTGCAGCTAGTGAGTCATAGATCTGAATGTCGTCTGCATAGCTGAGGTAGGACACAATATTGTTGCATATTAACTGGCCTAACAGCAGCCAATTTCAAAAAAGTACTTCCTCCCAAGTCCTGCATTCTCTATCAGACCTAAAAGGAACAAGACTGAGACTTTGCCTGTATCACTGTTCAAGTGGATGTCATTTGTCACCTTGATAAAAGCAGTCTCAGTGCTGTGCTGGGCCCTAAAACCTGACTGATAAACATTAAAGGAGTTAATTTGGAGGAAGTTAGTAAGCTGTTGGTAAAAAAAAAACCCTGCAGATTTTAACATAAACTTTGGAAATCAGTTCAGTAAACTATTTTTAGTTTTACTTTTTCTGGTCCTGTTGAAGATTTGTGTGTTGTCAGCGTTTGTCATGGTGTTAATCTCAATGATGAATATTGGTCCAGTGTGAATATATTCAGGTTTTTGAACCAGAGAGTGGTTACTGAGCATCTGATCCCTCCACCTCCACCCTCCCTCTTGCCTGGGACTGCCTGCATCAGATAGCGACAGTAAACATGACTGTGTAATTTATCGTCTGCCTTCTGTGCATTAAAAGCATTTATCTGAACTATTGCATACCATTTCGCAAATAATAATAACATAGTTTTGACTTGTATCTAAACTAGAATGGAACTAGTGCAATGCTGTGATCTTTTGAACACTTTAGACTCTCAAAACAAGTTGTTTTACTGTAGACAGGAAACAGCCGCTAATTGTGCGTCTGCATTTTTTGTCATACGTTTACAAAGACTGAAAAGTCCTGTATTGTGTGGCGGCCTTCATTCAAACTGTTGTTTTAAGAAATAATTTTGTATGTGCCTCGACAGAGACATACAGATTATACAGCCTAAAGCTCTCTCTGTGCTGCACCTCCACTAATGCTGCTTGTAAAATATGGCCTCAAATGTTTAAGATAAAACGATACATCAGCTGATTTTCATCTTCACTAAACAGGTGACGCCAAGGGTGGAAGTCGGACAGCAGGTCTTGACCCAAGGGGGCATGTCTTGCTCCCGCTTTTAATGTGAGATAATCTGCTGATAGACAGTGTCAGCGCTACTGCTGAGAACGTGGGGTGTGGAGCTCTAAACAAGGAAGTGCGCCATGCCATAATATCATTTGAAGTTAAAAAAAATTGAAATTAATTTGCAACGTTTTTACATTATGATGTAAGAAACCTATTACTAGGTAGGTACCTTTTAAGTTAAAAACATTTCTCATTGTTACTTGAGCTTTTTATCTATTTTATTGGAATGCCCCTTGAGATGTGCTATCTCGTTTTCGAGGTGGTCCAAAAACACAAAATATTAGTAATACACAATACAGTACAATACAGTACAAATACAATACAGAATACAAAACTTACAGCTTTACATTACAAACACACACACACACACACACACACACACACACGCACACAATTGTTGATGTTATTGGGACTAAATATTGATGTAGATAATGGAGACAGTTAAAGTAAATAAATTAAAAAATTTGTAGAATCCAATGAAATTGACGCCTATTGTATGGTTGTAGCCAGTTGAGTTTTCCAAATAAAATACAGTGATGAGTTTGGTATGGGCATTTAAGAATAAATCTACAGAGAGAGTTGAAGAGAACATTCAGTGGTTTGAGATGTATATCGTGTATTTTGATAAATTGTATCAGCATAGTCAATGATGGGTAGAACTAACTGAGTAATAATTGTTTTCCTGACTTCTTGAGTGAAACAATTAGCTGACCGGTAAAGAGGACTTAATGTAGTGTATGTTCTTTTGATAATGTAATCAATATGAGGTTGAGGTTAAGTTCTGGGTCCAGCCAAAGACCAAGATATTTAATAGAGTCAGTTTGAATCATCCTGGACCCATCACTGAACTGAATGTGAAGTTCAGGGGTATGGATTAGATTGCGGTGAGTTCCAAAAAGTAAACAACAAGTTTTTTCATATTTAAGATTAATCGATTATTATAAAGCTAGTTTTGAACTTTATTAAAATCAAGCTGTAACTGCTTTTGGAGCAAGGAAAGATCTGAACTAGAGGTATAATTTACAGTATCATCAGCATACGTATATATTTATTGAACAATTTGAAACTACTTGTGGAAGATCATTGATGAAAACTGAAAATAAAAGTGGGCTAAGGGTGGAGCCTTGAGGCACACCTTTATCCATTATACATTTGTCTGACTGAGCATCATGTGAAACAACAAATTGACGTCTATTATGATGGTATGAGTAAAACCACAAAATGGCATTAGTGTCAAGACCTACTGTATAGAGTTTGTCTGGGAGCAAGTATTGATCAACTAGATCGAAAGCTTTCGAAAGATCAAGAAATATGGCACCCACATACTGTCATTAGTAAATTTTAGCAGAGCAGTTGTGGTGGAAAAACCAGAGCGAAAGCCAGACTGAAAAGGGGATAGGATGTTAAATTCATTTAAATAGTTATATAATTGATGAAAAATAATTTTTTCAAATATTTTAGCAACTGTGCAAATAATAGAAATTGGTCGATAGTTACTCATATCAGTGGGATCTCCTCCTTTCAAAAGAGTAGTAACTCTGGCTGTTTTCCAGATGGAAGGAAATGCAGATGTTTTTAGAGACAGATTAAACAGATCAGCTAACGGAAACATTAAAACATGTGCTGCCATTTTGAGAAATGTTGCCTCTAGACCATCAGGACCAGCGCTACAGTTAGTTTTTATTTCTAATATTGTATGATAGACCTCTATGGGTGATATTTTGGAAAAGGAGAAAAGGGGAGCATCATGAGCTGGGCCTTCGGACACAGTATAGGGATTTAGATTAATAGTGCTACTAATTGAAGAAAAATGTTTATTAAATGCCTGGGAAATCTTTAAGGGATCAGAAATAATTTCATTATTTATAACTACGTGATTTGTCAGCTTACTTTTGGAATGATTGAGAACTTGATCAAGCTGGGCCCAGAATCTTTTTGGGTTATTCAGATTCTGAGCAAAACCCCTCTTGTCATAGTTACATTTGCAGTGCAGTAATTCCTGAGGGCTTTGTATGTCTCCCAGTCAGAGGGGTCATTTGAGGAGTGATAAGTTGATCCATGGTAGATGTCTGCCTTTCACACGAAACGTTTTTAGAGGTGCATGTTTATTAATAATATTAAGTACTTCAGAATATCAATAATTCCATGCATCCTCTATGTAAGGTATAAGCTGAAATCTGTCCTATTTTATATTTACCAGGTCATTTATAAATAAATCAATGTTCATTTTCTTAGTCTGTCTTATTGTAATATATCTAGGGGAAATTTAATCTTCCAAACACAGAAAATAATAGAATGATCACTAAAGCAATCTGACATAACTCCTGATAAAGATATTCTTTCTGGGTCGGTAACTAGTATCCAATCTAGAAGTGAAGACGAGCGCTGATCTACTCTAGTAGGTTCAGTTATAAGCTGAGTAAGACTGACACTGTTCACTAAATTCCTTTCACTGGAGGAGGAACTGTGGAGCCAGTTACTATTGAAGTCACCAAATACAATCATTTCATTATGGTTTTTGAGGGAGCCAAGTGTAGAGAGAATACATTTCATAGAGTCTACAGGAGCAGATGGTGGTCTATAAATATTTGTAATTGTTAATTGTTTATTGTTTATTAGTGTCAAGATTTATATCAACAGATAAACACTCAAAATGAACTGGCTCAACAGTTGGAAAGATACGCACAGATTTCAGATGTTTGGATACATATGTTGCGACACCTCCTCCTCTAGAACCTCAATCTGCTCTATATAAAACAAAACCATCAATTTTAACTTCATCTGAAATATTGTTATGTAGCCAGGTTTCTGAGATTGTTATCACATTAGGCTTATATTGAAAAACCCATGCTCTAAGTAGATCAATTTTGGAGATAATACTCCTTATATTGAGGTGAATAATCTTTAAACCTTTAGTTGTCTCTATTACGAACCATTGATATAGATGAGAGGAGAGGAGCACGAGCACTGACACACAAATAGACAAACACACATACACACAGACACGCAGACACACAGAAGAGAAAAGGAAGAAAAAGAAAAAAAAAAAGCATATTCAAAATTAGCCTGTGTTTAACTACAATTACCTAACTAATCTAACTAAATGTAAATCTAAGTAATTAAACAGACAAAAGAAAAAATAAATCCGCCTAAGCCATCCCCAAAAATGATATATCTATATAATAATACTACTTCCACTAATAATAATACTAAAGATGCCAGTGCTACTAATACCAAAACCAATGTACTACTCTACACTGCTGCTACTACCATCATTTACAATACTAGTAATAATAGCAATAATAATAGAAAAAAAAGGATCTAATAAATTAGAGCCTATCCTATGTATCTATTATCTATATATTTAAGATGATATCAGTTCGACGAGTGACCGTGGATCTAACGGCGCGTGAATGTGATGTCACTCACCTGCGCAATTGTTATTGTTTTGCCTCAAGTCACACATGTTTTGATGGTTGGAAGTTGTATCACCTCCACTCAACCAGTATGTAATGGAAGAGTTCCTGTACAAAGATCCATCGATGTACAACTTGTCCACAGATAGTCGTACCCTTTTGTTGTTTCCCCGTGCTTCCTTCATAATGGGGTACAGCAGTCTGCGCCTCTTAACTATCTCAGGAGGGAATTGGTCGCCGATGGAATATTTCGTTCCTTTGAGTTCTTTGCTCCTCTCCAAAACCCTGGATTTACATTTTGAATCGGAGAATTGTGCCATGATAGGACGGCACCGCCGTTGACCCTCCTGGTTCCGGCCGATGCGATGGGCTCGGTTGAAGCGAATATTTTCCACCTCTCCTTCCTCCATCTTCAGATGATTCTTCATGAAAGATTTAACAAGCAGCTCTGTTGTGTGGTAAGTTTCCTTACTCTCCTCTGGAACACCATGAATGATAATGTTGTCTTGCATACTTCCAAATACTATACTTCTAAATGCAAAAGTTCCATAACTTTAGCATTTAGAGCACGTAGCTCAGCAGTTTGTAGCTTGGTTGTTGACCTCCGCTCTCAGCGAGGCATTTTCTTCTTTCAGTACTTCAACCAGTGATTTGGAAATCAAGTGACTGCTTAACCTCAGCAACATCGCTTGACAGTTGCTTAAGCAGTTGAAGACTCTGTAAATTGTTTTGAATTTGTGCAATTAAGTTTCGGACTTCCTTAATGTGCTTTGTTTGGTCCTCGAATTCACTGGAGCTTAGTTGTTGTCTTCCGCGCTTGTTCTTATGTTTGCTGGACATGTTGCTGTAATATGCGTCTATAAAAGACTCCAAATCACTTATCAGTTCTTCACCAGGCGATTCCAGCTTGTGATTTATGTTTTGGCACTGCAAATATAGAGTTTAGCAGCCTTTTTTGGGGGGGAGGTTGGCATGGAGTGCAGCTAACTCCTGTTGTTAGCCATCTTGAACATTGTGTGAATTTTCCATAGGATAGTGCAGCGTGTGGAGCGTGTGAGCTTTAATTTCCCTAAATCACTTGCCTGATATACATACTTTTTCAGTATGTAACAAAGATGTGAGTATGGTCAGTTACTCTCCCTGAATTCAGATGGGTCTGATTGACAGGTGCATTAGCCAAAAAATGGTTATGCAATCATTTATGGTGGCATTGTGGTTTTGATAGATTTTCTATGGAGACATGCTTGCATGCATGGGCAAAATATAAAGGGGGTCGGTGTAAGATGTACATGTCTTCAATGTGTGGCCAAATTGACTGTTGAATAATTGTGACTGCGTAATTTTTGGACTGTGCATTGATGGGAAGTGTGTAATGAGTGGAGTGTGCAATATTTTGTTTGGCCCTTTTGTGACTCCAGCCCTTTGGGACAAAGGATTGAAATTAGCTATAATCATGTCTATCCATTTATATGCACTGTCCCAATCAAATTAATGGTCCATCCATCTCAAAACGAATATGGCTGCTTATGAAAACTGACATTTTTAAATTGCTTTTTCTATTTATTCATTTAGACCCAAGTCTCAGTGACCTCTGCATCTACAATGAAGTAAAACTAAGTAAAACTATTAGGTTAATAATGCAGTCCATAACCTCTACAATTCACAGTCTCCTGCAGGCCTCCATGCTTTGTGTTTACTTTGGTTAAGGCATTTCAGATATGTGATATTAAACAAATTAAATGCATGTTTGATGTATACTGATAACTTAATTTGGCTCAATAGCCAGCCACAGTCTTTCTCTTTAAAGTTAACCATTATTTTGGTGTATACCTTTGTTGGTTGGTATTACATTAGATTTAAAATTGCCAGTCATTCTTTGTGGTTTTCAGCTCTTTGTCTTTTGGCTTGTTTGCTGTAGAATTTGTAAATATATTTGCAGAACTCTATCTTCACACAACCTGTTCAGCCTAGCATTTACTTTTTAAGGTCCTGTAAGGTGACATTTTAACACAACTTTTGAAAGCCTTTACTCAATTCTATTAAGTTGTTTAATAGATACCCCTATTTGTAATGGGTGTGGGCAAGGTGGGGGCTCTGGGTGCGACTGAAACAGTGGCAGTGTGCCAATCGACACACCTCACAAAGCTGCCGGTTTGAGTTGGGTGGGTCTTTATGTAATAGCTGTGAAAAGTCATCTCACAATTTTTATAGAGAAGATATGCAAATATTTGAAGCGCATATGACAGGTTAGACTACTCATTTAACTTAAACATTGTTAACAAATTGTATTTAAGATTTTACTAAGAATTTGTTTTTTCTATTTTTTTTTTCACTATTTTGAAGTGTAAGTTTATAATCTTACTTTCTGGTTGGACATGGGCAGCATATTTGACAGATGTAGAGGTAATTCCAGTTCTGTTACCTAGCAACCATGTTAAAAAGGCCAACACTTATCTATATTGCACAACAGCTATGACAAGACAGATAAAAATAAATACAACTTAATTTTGTTTTTATTATGCTATTTTTAATTGCTTCTTTGTTAACCATTCTATCCATTACATTAAAGGGCAGATATCACACTATTTTCAGATCTGTTATAATGTTTTTTCCTCATCAAAACATGCCTGGAGTTGTGTTTTGTTTCATTCATGCACGTTTAACACTAGAAGTCCCAGGAATTTTGACACCCCCCTAAAAGTCCTGGAGAAGAGTCGAAAGACTCTTAGTCCAGACTGACGACTCTGATGGCCACAATTAGCGTCTCTTCATTTGTAAATGCCTCTAGTACCTGAAGAATCAGCAGGGGGGAGGACTAGCTGGTCAGTTCCCATAAGCTGTGTGGGTGTGTGGCAGTGGGGGATGGTGGGCTAAAGGTTCCAAAGTTGCATGCAGCCTTTTGTGCTGAGGGGGATAAATACAGTGCATCCGGAAAGTATTCACAGCGCTTCCTTTTTCCCACATTTTGTCATGTTACAGCCTCATTCCAAATTGTATTAAATTCATCTCTTACCTCAAAATTCTACACACAATACCCCATTATGACAATGTGAAAAAAGTTTTTGTTTTTTTTTTTTTTACATTTTTTGAATTTATTAAAAATAGACAACTAATAAATCACATTTACATAAGTATTCACAGCCTTTGCTTAATACTTGTTTTTTTTTTTTTTTTACACTTCCGGCGCTGGTGAGAGCCGCAGCCGGTTGCATCGCACTCCTCTATTTTCCAACTTTTTTTGCTCTTTACCTTCTTTGTGTGTAAATAGTGTGTATAAAGTTAAGTACTTCAGAAACGCGTTGGTTCTGCTTCGCTTCAACTTTTCTTTTGTTGGATTTTCGCCAATTTTCACCGGCGCGATGTGCGTGGGCCCGCGACCCCCCATTGTATACACAAGGGATCAGCTGTTAGCGCTGCGCTGCGCTGTAGTGTTCCCCTGAGACTGCCATGACATCCCGGCGGAGCTGCTACGGAAGACGCGCAGGGGCCGACGTGCTGAACGCAAACTCCGGGAAAAGAAGAGACGCTTCAGACCTGTGCTCCCCTCTGTCATCGTGGGAAACGTGCGGTCTATTTCGAACAAGACGGACGAATTAGCGGCGCTCACGCGATATCAGCGGGAATACAGAGACAGTAGCATCATGCTTTTCACGGAGTCCTGGTTGACCCCGCAAATCCCGGATTCAGCTATTGCTATGGACAACTTTCACCTGCTGCGCGCAGACAGGACGGCAGAGAGTGGTAAGAAGAAAGGAGGAGGTCTGGCTCTGTTTGTGAATGAGAAGTGGTGCAAAGCTGGACACTGTACAGTGAAGGAGCAGCTATGTAACAGAGACATTGAGCTGCTGGCTGTTAGCATGAGGCCATATTATCTGCCCCGGGAGTTCTCACATGTGATTGTGATCGCTGTCTATGTTCCTCCCTCTGCTAATGCTGAGACAGCATGTGACACACTGCACTCCTGTACTAGCACACTACAAACAAAGCATCCGCAGGCTCTCTTCCTGATTTCTGGAGACTTCAACCATGCATCTCCTGCACCTGTTCTGCCTACATACACCCAGTATGTTACCTGCCCCACAAGAGACAATAAAACACTGGATTTATTTTTTGCCAACGCCAAGGAGGCTTATTCTTCATCCCCACTGCCTCCCCTGGGTAGAGCTGACCACAACATTGTCCATCTGCGGCCTGTGTACCAGCCTGTGGTGCCCCGTGTGGTGAAGAAGTGGACTGCTGAGAGTGAGGAGGCTCTGAGAGACTGTTTTGACACCACAGTGTGGACAGAGCTCTGTGACCCACATGGGGAGGACATCAATGCAGTGACAGAGTGCATCACGGACTACATCAACTTTTGTTTTGAAAACATCGTCCCCTCCCAGACGGTGCGGTGTTTTTCAAACAACAAGCCGTGGATTAACCCTGACATAAAAGCTCTGCTGAAGGAGAAGAAGAGAGCTTTTAGGTCAGGGACCAAGGAGGAGCTGAGGAGGAAAATCAGGACGAGCCAAGCCAGCCAAAAGAGAAGGATGGAGCAACAGCTGAAGCAGAACATCCAGGGGGTGTGGAGAAGCCTCAAGACGATCTCAGGCTTCAAAGCGCCTCCTGCCCAGACGGAGGGGGATCTGCGGTGGGGAATTTCCCCACTGTGGGACTAATAAAGGCATATCAATCAATAAACGAGCTCAATTCTCACTTCCTGAGATTTGATCAATCACCCACCACTCCCCCCACCCAGCTGCCAGCTCTCACCTCCCCAGCTGGACAATGGGGAACTCCTGCACCTCTTCACACCTCTGCCTCTGCTCTTCAGCCCACCACTACACATGGACTCACCCATCCCCCCAGCCTGCCACTGTCATTTTCTACAGCCCAGGTGAGACTGGAGCTCAAGAAGATCAGACCCAGGAAGGCAGCAGGACCAGACGGCATCAGCTCCAGGCTCCTTAAGTCCTGTGCAGACGAACTGTGCGGAGTTATGGAGCATGTCTTCAACATGAGCCTTAAGCTGAGGGTGGTACCACAACTCTGGAAGACCTCCTGCGTGGTACCAGTGCCTAAGACACCGCACGCTAAAGACCCCAGCAGCTTCAGGCCGGTGGCTCTAACATCGCACCTGATGAAGACACTGGAGAGACTGGTCCTTGGCCACCTCCGCTCCACCGTGAGCTCAGTGATGGACCCGCTGGCCTGGCATCGGAGTGGAGGACGCCGTCATCTACCTGCTGCACCGCTCACTGTCTCACCTGGAGAACCCCGGCAGCACTGTGAGGATTCTCTTCTTTGACTTCTCCAGTGCTTTCAACACCATCCAGCCACTGCTCCTGAGGGACAAACTGGAGACTGCCGGTGTGGACTGTGACCTGGCAGACTGGATCCTGGACTACCTCACAAACCGGCCCCAGTTTGTGAGAGCCAAGAACTGCGTGTCTGACCTACTGACCTGCAGTGTGGGGGCGCCCCAGGGCACGGTCCTCGCACCCTTTCTTTTCACCCTCTACACTGCAGACTTCAGACACAACACGGACAGCTGCGTCCTGCAGAAGTTCTCTGATGACTCTGCCATCATTGGCTTCATTAAGGATGATGACGATGTGGAGTACAGAGGACTAGCGCAGGACTTTGTGGACTGGTGTCAGCAGAACCACCTCATCATCAATGCAGGGAAGACCAAGGAGATGGTGGTGGACTTCCGCAGACGCCACTCTACTGTCACCTCAGTGAACATCCAGGGAAGGGACATTGAGAGAGTGGACTCATACAAGTACCTGGGTGTGCATCTGAACAACAAACTGGACTGGACTCACAACACAGATGCACTGTACAGGAAGGGCCAGAGTCGGCTCTATATCCTGAGGAGACTCAGGTCTTTTGGAGTGAGGGGGCCACTCCTGAAGACCTTCTATGACTCTGTGGTGGCATCAGCCATCCTGTACGGTGTGGTCTGCTGGAGCAGCAGCATCACAGAGAGGGAGAGGAAGAAGCTAGACAAGGTCATCAAGAAGTCCAGCTCCGTCCTGAGCTGTCCTCTGGACTCAGTGCAGGAGGTGGGGGACAAGAGGGTCCTGGCTAAGGTCATCTCTATGCTGGACCATGAGTGTCACCCCCTGCAGGACGCCCTGTCTGCTCTGGAGAGCAGCTTCAGTGACAGACTGATTCACCCTCGCTGTGGGAAGGAGAGGTTTCGCAGGTCTTTCCTTCCTGCTGCTGTTAGACTGTACAATGAACACTGTTAACACTGAACATGTGTCATTCAACTCTATCTATGTGCAATACTGAAGACCTCTGGTACAATTCACTCATGTCACTTTACTGATATTTATCCTGTCTGTACATAAACATAGTCATTACTGTAAATAACATAATATACTGAAGTCACTTTACTGAGATTTACTCTGTTCATATGCTGCACTGTTACTTTTATTGTACATAATAGTATTTTTTGGTATTTTATATTTTATATTTTGTATTTTATATTTTTGCTCCACCAAAACAAAATTAGAGTCTATCTTTAAGTCTATTTCTAAATTATTATTTTTTTTTAGCCATTATCTATTATCCTGTTTTATTGCATGTTCCATTTTCCTGCTGTTCTTGAACTGTGCGTTGCAACACTGGAATTTCCCCACTGTGGGACTAATAAAGGCATATCTTATCTTATCTTATCTTATCCACCTTTGGCAGCAATTACAGCCTCAAGTATTTTTGAATATGATGCCACAAGCTTAGCACACCGATCTTTAGGCAGTTTTGCCCATTCTTCTTTGCAGTAATTCTCAAGCTCCATCAGGTTGGAAGGGAGACGTCTGTGCACAGCCATTTTCAGGTCTCTCCGGAGATGTTCAATCGGATTCAAGTCTGGACTCTGGCTGGGCCACTCCAGGGCATTCATAGAGTGGTTCTGAAGCCAATCCTTTAAAATCTTGGCTATGTGCTTTGGGTCATTGTCCTGCTGAAAAATGAACCTTCTGTGTTTCATTTTTTTGGTGATAAGCGGTGCCTGGTTTCCTCCAAACATGACACCTGGCATTCACACCAAAGAGTTCAATCTTTGTCTCATCAGACCAGAGAATTTTGTTTCTCATGGTCTGAGAGTCATTCAGGTGCCTTTGGCAAATTCCAGACGGGCTGCCATGTTCCTTTTACTAAGGAGTGGCTTTCGTCTGGCCACTCTACCATACAGGCCTGATTGGTGGATTGCTGCAGAGATGGTTGTCCTTCTGGAAGGCTCTCCTCTCTCCACAGAGGAACGCTGGAGCTCTGACAGAGTGACCATCGGGTTCTTGGTCACCTCCCTGACTAAGGCCCTTTTCCCCCGATCGCTCAGTTTAGAAGGCCGGCCAGCTCTAGGAAGAGTCCTGGTGGTTCCAAACGTCTTCCATTTACGAATAATGGAGGCCACTGTGCTTATTGGGACCTTCAAAGCAGCAGAAATTGTTCTGTATCCTTCCCCAGATTTGTGCCTCAAGACAATCCTGTCTACAGGTCTACAGACAATTCCTTTGACTTCATGTTTGGTGTTTGTGCTCTGACATGCACGGTCAACTGTGGGACCTTATATAGACAGGTGTGTGCCTTTCCAAATCATGTCCAATCAACTGAATTTACTGCAGGTGGACTCCAATGAAGCTGTAGAAACATCTCAAGGATGATCAGTGGAAAAAGGATGCACCTGAGCTCAATTTTGAGCTTCATGGCAAAGGCTGTGAATACTTATGTAAATGTGATTTCTTTTTTTTTATTTATTTATTTATTTGAAATAGGGACAAAACACATTAATGAACATATATATGATACGTAAATATGTTATCAGATTGTAGCCCAGGGCTAATTTCCATCTGCTGTCCCTAGACAGGTTGATGTAATCATAAAGCAAATACACACAGTAAAAACAATACACCCAGACAGACAATACAATACTACAAATAGACAGACATAAAGAGATGGTCAGTCACAAGATCACAGACACAGGTCAACTAAAGGATGTTAGATTATTTGATCAAAATTGCACGCTGCCCTGTTTAGTTAAGGTGCCAGTGTATAAGTATTGCACACAGCCCATTGCTAAAATTATTACAGTATATTGCACAACCCTAAAAAAGGAAAAGAAAAAGTGCAAGGTGAGATTGCTAAATAACCCGGCTTATAAAGTGCTATTCTACAATGTACTGCATGTGCCCTCAAAGGTAAAATTCCTTAGTATATATTGCATATTGCCCGTAAGTAAAGTATTAAAGTGCTTAATTAATAAATAGTATATTGCACATTGCCCATTGCATATTATAAACTATAGTAAATGATCACACACCTGTGTTGACCTGAGCCATGTCTTTAAATGGCCTTTAAAAGTAGTGAAGCTGGGGGAGTCTCTAACTGTGGGTGGTAGACTGTTCCACAGAACACTGCCCTTATATGAAAACACATTTTGACTGAAAGAGGTTTTTCTGTCAGGCACCTCACAGTCACCTCTGGTTGTGGCCCTGGTGGAGCGAGATGTAAGAGTTGACCTGTACCTAATATAATCACTGAGTGGGGGTGGAGCCAAACCATGTAAAGTCTTATACATCAAACAGGCATTTCTAAATTTAATAAAATTCTGAAAGCTCAATAGATTGTATTTGGAGAGAACATTGCAGCTGTGGTAAGTAAAGGGTTTCTTGTCCAATATTTTCAATGCTTTTTTGTAGAGGGACTCTATTGGCTTAAGAATTGTAACACCTGACAAAGACCAACTGGTTATACAATAACTAATGTGAGAGAAAATCATACAATGTAAAAACATCATTGCAGCTTCATTAGTTAATGACCTGCGTATTTGATTAAAATTGTATAGATTGTATTTGACTATTCTGGACACCATTTTAACATGGTTTTTGAATGTAAGTGCAGAGTCCAACATTACTCCCAAATATTTGAACTCCTTCACTAATTTTAATTCTTGACTTTTGAAATACACATTTGACCTGATTATATTATTTTTTTTCTTAGAAAAAAACATACACACAGTTTTTTGTGTGTTTAACAGGAGACAGGACCTGGTGAGCCAATTCTCAACATGTGTTAATGCTGATGAGAGAATTTGAGATACTTCTTCAAAATTTTTCCCACTTGTAAAGAGCACTGCATCGTCTGCATAAAGCTGTATGTCCACATCTTTACAAATGTCCGGAAGGTCATTAATGTAGAGGGAAAATAAAAGGGGGCCCAAAATTGACCCTTGGGGAACCCCTAGTGGGCAATCTTGGAAAGAGGACTTCACCCCATTTACCACAGAACACTGTTTTCTATTGGATAAATATGATTCCATCCATTTTATAGTTTTGTCGGAGAAATTGAAGGAAGACAGTTTTGATAGTAATACATTATGATTCACAACATCAAACGCTTTTCTTAAATCTAAAAAAACTGCTCCTACATATGTTTTTTTATCCAAATAACCTTTAACCTTTTCTAAGAATGTAGTTATTGCAGATTCAGTGGAGTGTAACGCACGGAAACCAAACTGCATGGGGTGCAGAGGAGATTGGCTGTCATTAATATGTTCAATTAATTGCTTTGCAACCCACTTTTCAAGCACCTTTGAAAAAACTGGTAGTATGCTGATTGGCCGATAGTTTTTCATGTCTGTTCTGTCCCCTGACTTAAAAATGGGGGTTACAATTGCAGTCTTCGAGGCCTTTGGAACCACAGAGTGTTTTATTGATAAGTTAATCAGATGAGCAATGGGGCTTGATAAGGCCACTTTATATTTTTTAAGAAAGCCTATGTCAAGATTGTAATTGTCCTTAGCTTTGCTATTCTTCATTGCATTAATGATTTTAATAACTTCTGATGCTGTTATCTGTCTTATGTTAAAAGTTTGTTGAGTACTATTTTCAGGGCTATAGGAGAACTCAGGAGACTTAAAGCACTTGGATATTTCTTCCACAGATCTTATAAAGGACAGATTCAGCTCATCTGCTAAAACAGCAGGATCATTGATAAGCTGATTGTTAACCTTTAGCTCTATGTCTTTGATGTCTTGCTTTTTCTGTCTCATGGTTAGTTTGTTAATATTCTGCCAGATTTGTTTCCCATTCCCTTTTGCATTTTCCATTATTGTGATATAAAAGTTAGCTTTAGCTCTCCGTAATTTAGACGTTACTTTATTTCTTATAGATGTATAATTTAGTCTATCAGTGGTCAACCCTGATTTAATACATTTTTTAAGTAGTTGATCCCTCATTTTCATTAATTTTAAACACTCTGAGTTCAACCATGGAAGAAAGTTGTTATTTTTTTTCCTATTAATTATGGTTTTAGAAAAGGACTGACTAACTTCCTGAATTTTTTTAAGAAATAATTCAGAACAGGTGTCAGTGTCATCAGTTGACCATAGATTTTCCCAATTTAAGCCACTTAATGCTCTTTCCATGTTTTTTTCTTGATTTTTTGGTATAACATTGAATTTTGATTGCTTATTTGAATGATTAGTAATTGAATTTTCAAAACGTTGTTTGCTTAGTTTTCTCAAACAGAAGATTGCGTTATGATCAGAAATACCATTCAATAAATTTTGTGTTTTAGTGATTCTTTCAGGTTTGTTTGAGAAGAGCAGGTCAATTTTGGATGCTGAACGATGAGTGACTCTTGTGGGATGTTGTATTAGCTGGGTGAGATTAAATTGGTCAGTTATTAATTTGAGTTTTTCCCTGTCCTTTTTGTCATCCCAATTTATATTGAAATCCCCTATTAGAATTATTTCTTTTTTGTGGTTGCACATATTTAGGAGGGCTTTGAAATGGTCATAAAAGTCTATTTTAGCAGAAGGTTTTCGATAAAGACAGATAACAGTGAGTGACATTTCAGCTGAAAGGAGAATATCTACACCCACACATTCTAATTTGATGTTACTTGGCCACACTATTTGGTTACATTTGTATTTATTTGAAACGTACAATAACACACCACCTCCTTTACCCTTATCCCTGTCCTTCCTGAAAGTACTGAAGCCTGGTAAGGATATTGCTGAGTCAGGGGAAGAATTATGTAACCATGTTTCAGAAAGGGCAAAATAGTCAATGTTAGAGTTACATATCAGATGTTCCAACTGTTCACGTTTAGAGACCATACTACGGACATTTAAATGGCCCCCAAACAGTCCATTTTTCTTTAACAGTGGGTCCCAAATAGCTCTTGCATTATTTAATGTATTAAATATTTTTAGGCGCCTATGCCTTTTCATTACTGGATTTCTATACTTAACCATCGTTGTGACTGAGTGTGCATCAGAGGTAACGTTCTCCGCCAGTCCCTCGCAAGTTGATCGCCGGTGCGCTGGCCTCCCGCACGGCTCCGCTGAACTCGCCGCCGCCGGTGCGCCGGAGGAGGGGGAGGCCCAGGCGACGTTTTCCGCCCGTCCCCGGTGCATCGGACCCCCGTGCGGTCCCGCTGAACTAGCCGCCGCCGGTGTGCTGGTGGAGGGGGAAGCCCAGGCGACGTTTTCCGCCCGTCCCCGGTGCATCGGACCCCCGTGCGGTCCCGCTGGACTAGCCGCCGCCCGTGCGCTGATGGAGGGGGAAGCCCAGGCGACATTCTCCACCTGCCTCCCCGCCGGGCGACCCGCCGCTACACTGTCCTGCCCCACACCGGTCCACATGCGACGACTCAAGTAGGCAATGTTTTGTTTTGTTGCCAATGTTAGCACATCTGGTAAGGGTAGCCATGTTAGCTGCGGTTGAAAGGCTACCTGTTGTTGAGCTGCATACCCCGATGGCTGTGATAGTTGAGCTAACAGTGGTAATCCGAGTGGTCCTGGCAATTGTGATGGATGAATTAATGGGAGTAAAGCAGGCCCTGGTGGCTGTAGTAGTTGAATTGGCTGGGATAGCCATGCTGGCAGTGCATAGTTAACCAGGTTTGTATTGTCATGGGACTGCGGTCCCGGGTTAATCTCCACATCTCCAGCTAATAATATCATGAATGCCAAGTGCATGAGACTCATATATGCAGTAGTTGAATATGACTTAGCTTGCTTTGTATTGGGTGTCTTGGGAAGTCCCTTGTCCAGAAAAGCCGAGGACACCAGGTGTTGGCTTGCCATGCCTGGAGAGTAGACCTGGTCGGAGTTTGTGGTCATAAACCGCCATCTCATTGATATTAGAAGGAGACTAACACTCATGATGACACCTAGAATCCACCTTGATGTTACTTTGGTGGAATTTGATGATTTACAAGGAACATACACAGCACCTGCCTGACTGTGCATGCCCTCAGCGGCCATCTTGGCATTTTTTTTAGTTTTCTATTTTTAATAAATTCAAAAACTGTCAAAAAACTTTTTTCACATTGTCATAATGGGTTATTGTGTGTATAATTTTGAGGTAACAGATGAATTTAATACAATTTGGAATGAGGCTGTAACATGACAAAATGTGGAAAAAATGAAGCACTGTGAATACTTTCCGGATGCACTGTAGTTGCCTGCTTCACCTTCAACAAATAGAAGGATGGCTATGCTATGGCCCGAAACCGCTTCCAAGACATCATGAAACACCTACGCTTTGATGACATGTCCACATGAGGAGGGATATATCTTAAATATTTAACACATTTAATTTGAGAAATAAATAAAATAAAAGAAATGGACCGTTTTTGTGGTTTTATTCACAAACCACACCATATTCAATACACCAAAGAAGTACAAAACAAATGTAATTTCAAGAGTCTACAGTGTCTCCCCCTTCAGCCGCCCTCCTGGGGTGCGCCAGTAATGGCCTCGTTTACAAAACAAAAGCAGCTGTTCGCACCTGAAGACAGGATGTTAGCTAAAATCCTTCCAGTCAATCGACTGTTTTAAAGGTAGAAAAGTCAAATGACTCCTCTCTGGGACTTCTAGTGTTAACACACAAACCCTACATATTTAGGCTGTGTTCTTCTTTCAAACTGAAAAGAACTCCATACTCCTTCACTAGAATAATTTTTAAGATTTCAGCCCTGGAACTGGAACTGACTTGTACTGACCTAAAAGTAGAAGGTGGTTGTCAGCTTAAAAAATACCGCTTCATGACAAGGTGGAACAGAACATTTTGAGCTTTGGAGATAATAATAATAATAATAATAATAATAATAATAATAATAATAATAATAATAATAATAATAGATCAGTTTTATATAGCAATTTTTGGACACTCAAAGACGCTTTGCGGAGCATTATTCATTCACTCCACACTCAGTGATGGTAAGCTACTGTAGCCACAGCTGCCCTAGGGCAGACTGACAGAAGCGAGACTGCTAATCTGAGCCATTAACACCACAGACCACCATCATCACTCACGCACACACCACATTTATACTGGGCAATGTGGGTGAAGTGCCTTACCAAAAGGATACAATATCAGTTTTTACCACCTGTAATTCCTAGCGGTCTCCCATTCAAGTACTACCCAGGCCCAGCCCTGCTTCTGACAAGATCAGGCTTTGACAAGCCAGTATGGCCCTGTATGATTGTAGACAGACTAATAATAAAGGATTACTCAAACATGCATGGGTAAAATGAAAATGAAAACAGTTATGTTTTTGAATAGGCAACAACATTATAACATAGTTCAATGCTCATAAGAGTACATTTTGCGTAATATGGGACTTTTAAAGTTTAAAATATTTGTGTTTTACTATCATCAGTGCCCTGTGGCACCAAATCCAAATTTCGAAAAGAGGGGCACATTTGATAACTGTTATATTGTCAGAGATCCCCCTGCATTTCCACTAATACTAATACTTTTGCATTCACAAAAATAGACCATAGACAAAGTATGAGCCACATTTGCTTAGAGGACAAACTTGCATCCCCCTTTTCATGCTTGTATAGTAGAGCTGCAACTAACCATTTCAGGCATGAAATTGGACAGCACCAGGCCCTGACATGATCCACGCATACTGGCTAAAGAAGCTCTCTGCACTCCATGAGCGCCTGGCAACACAAATGAACCAGCTGCTTAGGGATGGGACTCACCCTGAATGGCTAACTCAAGGGCATATGATCCTGATCCTGAAGGATCCCTCAAAGGGTACAGTCCCATCCAACTATCGGCCAATAACCTGTCTCTCCACAACATGGAAGCTCATGTCAGGCATCATCGCGGCTAAGATAATCAAACTCGATGCGGTTGTCAAAAACCACCCTTGAAACCAATGGCAAGCCACTTGCACAAGTGTCCATCAAATGCGGCATATACCAAGGAGACGCACTGTCCCCACTGCTGTTCTGCATAGGTCGGAACCCCCTCAGCCAAATCATCGACCGCACTGGCTATGGATACCGACTCAGAAACGGGGCCACCATCAGCCACCTCCTCTACAAGGATGACATCAAGCTGTACGCTAAGAGCGAGCGAGACATCGACTCACTGATCCACACCACCAGGATCTACAGCACAGACACTGGAATGTCATTCGGGCTTGAGAAATGTAGTAGAATGGTGACAAAGAGAAGGAAGGTAGTCCACACAGAAGGTAGTCCACACAGAGGGGGTCTCACTCCCAGAGGGAACAATAGCAGACATTGAGAACAGTTACAAGTACCTTGAAGGAGGCCGAGGACTAGTGAATTCTAAATCCGTAAGTACATCAAGGACAAGGCCCTGACAGATGATGTGCTTAGGGAATGTCTCAGACAGTGGAGCTTAGAGAAAGAGGTGCTGGAGGAACCATCATGGCAGGACAAGGCCCTACTACAAAACATAACTGATGTGGCTGATATCAAGAAATCCTATCAATGGCTGGAGAGGGCTGGTCTGAAGGACAGCACAGAGGCCCTCATCCTGCCTGCACAGGAGCAGTCCTTGAGCATCGAGCAATAGAGGCCCAGATCTACCACACCAGACAAGACCCAAGGTGTAGGCTTGAGAGAAAGAGGCTCCTCAGAAAGTCCAGCACATAACTGCAGGGTGTAAGATGCTGGCAGGGAAAGCATACATGCAGCAATACAACCAAGTGGCAGCCATAGTGTACAGAAACATCTGTGCAGAGTACGGGCTGGAAACCCCAAGGTCAAGGTGGGAAACACCTCCAAAGGTTGCAGAGAATGACCAAGCCAAGATCCTGTGGGACTTCCAGATAAAGACTGACAGAATGGTGATGGTGAACCAACCAGACATAGTGGTGTTGGATAAGCAACAGAACAAAGCAGTGGTGGTGGACATTGCAATACCAAGCGATGGTAATATCAGGAAAAAGGAACACGAGAAACTAGAGAAATACCAGGGGCTCAAGGAAGAGCTGGAGAAGGCCTGGAAGGTGAAGGCATCAGTGGTCCCCGTGGTAACCGGAGCACTCGGGGCTGTAACCCCCAAACTGGAAGAGTGGCTAAAGCAGATACCCGGAAAAACATCAGACATCTCAGTCCAGAAAAGCACAGTACTAGGAACAGCAAAAATACTGCGCAGAACTCTCAAGCTCCCAGGACTCTGGTAGAGGGCCTGAGCTGGATGAGGGTGAGAGAGACCAACCACCGTGGAAGGTGAGAAACACATTTTATATATATATATATATATATATATATATATATATATATATATATATATATATATATATATATATATATATATATAATGTATATATATATATATATATATATATATATATATATATATATATATATATATATATATATATATATATATATAATGTGTATATATATATATATATATATATATATATATAATGTGTATATATATATATATATATATATATATATATAATGTGTATATATATATATATATATAATGTATATATATATATATATATATATATATATATAATGTGTATATATATATATATATATATATATATATATATAATGTATATATATATATATATATATAATGTATATATATATATATATATATAATGTATATATATATATATATATATATATATATATATATATATATATATATATATATATATATATATAATGTGTTCCTCACCTTCCACGGTGGTTGGTCTCTCTCACCCTTGAGAGTTCTGCGCAGTATCTTTGCTGTTCCTAGTAGGCCTGTGCAAAAAATCGATACGATTTAAAAATCAGGTCAGGCAGGTCAAATCGATTCATTTTCCCTGAAACTCAAGTTTAAAGATTTTTTTAATCCCCTGTCCCCATACAGTTTATATTCCAAGCGCACAGCGCATGCATTTCATTTTTACATTCGCCAAGACCCGAGGCTTTCCGTACTGCACTTCCTGCAGTGCGTTTCTCTCGCCCCCCAGCAACATCACATGCACAAACAAACATGGCGACAGGAACAGACGGCGAGAAAGAAGGGCTCCTGCCCAAAAAAGGTCCCACAACGTCCATAATTTGGAATTGGTTTCGTTTTGCAGCATCTGATGAACACCAAACAACACCTCGTTGCAAATGGTGTCTGAAAGCGGTTGTCGTAAGTGGTAGCAGCACAACCAATTTGTTTCAGCATTCGAAGCGCAAACATCCGGCTGTGTGGGAGAAATGCTGCCTTCTTCGGCAAGAAAACTTTCCTAGCTCTAATGCTAACACGTCATCATCTGCAAAGCAAACAACTTTTCCACAAAGCTTTTCAAGCTGTGTACCATATAAAAAGAGCGGAGCAAGGTGGAAAGTAATCATGGATGCAATTACCTACTATATAGCTACGGATATGCTTCCAATTTAAATTTACAGTGAGTAGTTATTTCATTTTAATCGAATCGTGAATCGTGATTTTATTTTTATTTTTAATTATATTTATTTTTTGGGTGAAATCGCCCAGCCCTAGTTCCTAGTACTGCACTTTTCTATATATTCTATATATTATATATATACAGTACCGTTCAAAAGTTTGGGGTCACTTAGAAATTTCCTTATTTTTTAAAGAAAATCACAGTTTTTTTCAGTGAAGATAACTTTAAACTAATCACAAATACACTCTATACATTGCTAATGTGGTAAATGACTATTCTACCTGCAAATGTATGGTTTTTGGTGCCATATCTACATAGGTGTATAGGGGCCCATTTTCAGCAACTATCACTCCAGTGTTCTAATGGTACAATGTGTTTGCTCATCTCATCAGAAGGCTAATGGATGATTAGAAAACCCTTGTGCAATCACGTTAGCACACCTGAAAACAGTTTAGCTGGTTAGATAAGCTATAAAACTGACCCTCCTTTGAGCAGGTTGAGTATCTGGAGCATCACATTTGTGGGGTCAATTAAATGCTCAAAATGGCCAGAAAAAGAGAACTCTCATGTGAAACTCGACAGTCTATTATTGTTCTTAGAAATGAAGGCTATTCCATGCGAGAAATTGCCAAGAAACTGAAGATTTCTTACAATGGTGTGTACTACTCTCTTCAGAGAAGAGCACAAACAGGCTCTAACCAGAGTAGAAAGAAAAGTGGGAGGCCCCGCTGCACAACTGAGCAAGAAGATAAGTACATTAGAGTCTCTAATTTGAGAAAAAGACGTCTCACAGGTCCTCAACTGGCAGCTTCATTAAATAGTACCTGCAAAACGCCAGTGTCAAAATCTACAGTGAAGAGGCGACTCCGGGATGCTGAGCTTCAGGGCAGAGTGGCAAAGAAAAAGCCATATCTGAAACTGGCCAATAAAAGAAAAAGATTAATATGGGCAAAAGAACACAGACATTGGACAGAGGAAGATTGAAAAAAGTGTTATGGACGGATGAATCGAAGTTTGAGGTGTTTGGATCACACAGAAGAACATTTGTGAGCTGCAGAACAACTGAAAGGATGCTGGAAGAGTGCCTGACGCCATCTGTCAAGCATGGTGGGGGTAACGTGATGGTCTGGGGTTGCTTTGGTGCTGGTAAGGTGGGAGATTTGTTCAGGGTAAAAGGGATTTTGAATAAGGAAGGCTATCACTCCATTTTGCAACGCCATGCTATACCCTGTGGACAGCGCTTGATTGGAGCCAGTTTCATCCTACAGCAGGACAATGACCCAAAGCACACTTAAAAATTGTGCAAGAACTATTTAGAGAAGAAGCAGGCAGCTGGTATTCTATCTGTAATGGAGTGGCCAGCGCAGTCACCAGATCTAAACCCCATTGAGCTATTGTGGGAGCAGCTTGACCGTATGGTACGCAAGAAGTGCCCATCCAGCCAATCCAACTTGTAGGAGGGGCTTCTAGAAGCGTGGGGTGAAATTTCTCCAGATTACCTCAACAAATTAACAGCTAGAATGCCAAAGGTCTGCAATGCTGTAATTGCTGCAAATGGAGGATTCTTTGACGAAAGCAAAGTTTGAAGGGAAAAATTATTATTTCAAATACAAATCATTATTTCTAACCTTGTCAATGTCTTGACTATATTTTCTATTCATTTTACAACACATGGTGGTAAATAAAAGTGTGACTTTTCATGGAAAACACAAAATTGTCTGGGTGACCCCAAACTTTTGAACGGTAGTGTGTGTATATATATATATATATATATATATATATATATATATATTAGGGCTGAACGATTTTAAGAAAAAATTTAATTGCGATTTTTCTGGCAGATATCGCGATTTCGATTTCATTCACGATTTTTTTCAATGCACATGAACATTCAAGCATCACAGAAACTTGCATCATACCATTCAAACACTAAATTCCATAACTGTAATGCAAGAATGAAAACTAAAGTCAAGAATTTATTTCAAATGTCCTATTTATTAAAAAGAAACATGTATGTAAAATCCCTCAGTCGTCCAGGTAGAATCCATGGCAAAAAAAGGAGAAAATTTAATTTGTCAACTGGACATAGTTTATTTGGTTGAATACGTTTCGCAGCTCATCCAAGCTGCTTCCTCAGTTCTGGTCAGATGCTGGCGGACACTGCTTTATATCTGCCTGAAGGGAGGAGCTTAATTACAATGAAAATTACTCTGAGACAACACATATTTAAATACAGTTTCAGTTGGTCAGGTGATACAATATGGAGTTGTTAACAGTTTCTGTTAGTCATGTGAGTCTATTCAATATGGAGTGGGAGTGGGCCCTGAATGGATATGCTAACTACTCCCCCACTCCCACTCCATATTGAATAGACTCACATGACTAACAGAAACTGTTAACAACTCCATATTGTATCACCTGACCAACTGAAACTGTAAACAAATATGTGTTGTCTCAGAGTAATTTTCATTGTAATTAAGCTCCTCCCTTCAGGCAGATATAAAGCAGTGTCCGCCAGCATCTGACCAGAACTGAGGAAGCAGCTTGGATGAGCTGCGAAACGTATTCAACCAAATAAACTATGTCCAGTTGACAAATTAAATTTTCTCCTTTTTTTTTTTTTTGCCAAAAAGAAACATGCTATACACAAGGTACACTGAGCGCTTGAGCAACAGCAGTTCTTACAACTGAAGAACCAAAAGAGCCATATATGGCTCAACTTAAGTAGAGCAAAGAAATATGGCTCAGTCGTTCTGCTTGACCACAGATCAGTAGTTGTGGCATAATACTCCACATTTTCCAGCTCTTTCACCACCTTTTCTTTACATTCTGCGTACAGAATGGATTTTTATTTCCTATGAGGTGGACTCAAATACTAATGTGTTTAATGCAGCTTTGCGCACATTTGTTTACGTTATACAGAAACGAAACTTAAAACCACATGGTTAATTTGCATAAACTATAAGCGCTGAAAAAACAGCTCGCTCCTTGTGCCGCTGATGCGGTCAGCTTCTGTCGGACTAAAGGGCAGGACTCAGTGGAATATGCGTGTTCTTTCTGTGACTGAGGGATGTTCTGCCTATGGTGAGTCTGTTCTGTGCTTCTATCGCGTTGGAGATGGTTCATGTTAAACTTTCAGAGATTATACGTGTGCAGGTTGTACGTGTGCAGCGCAGTTCTTTATTTCACTCATGCACTTTATTTATATTGCTACTGTTGTGATGAAAAGACTGAAAGGTGTAAATAATTCTTTTAAGACTCACGCTTATGAGCTGTAGTGGAGGATGGTGCGCTTGTTGTAGTCCGTTTTCTGTGAGTTGTAGTTTTGCCTGTAGTTGCCCTGGTTAGCGCTGGTTTAGATGTCAAAAGGGTTTTGTGGCTCCGGGTGTTTTCTTTTCTGTGGGAGACGGTCCGTGCACTCGTCATGCAAATGCGCGTATGGCGGTATAAATTGGTCATGTTTCCACTGGATGTGGCAACTTTAGCACGACATGTTTTGCACAGCACCTGTTTCTGATGTTCGTCTGCAGCCTCAAACCCGAAATACTGCCAAATGACCGACGTGCTGTTTTTCTTTGGGTTCAAAACCCCAAACTCCGCTTCTGGTCCCGCTAAAGCCATTTCTGAAACTGATGACCAGCTACACTGATTGGAGTCGAGAACACGTGACCTGTGCTGCCGCTTCTGATTGGTGAGTTGGAGTCGAGAACACGTGACCTGTGCTGCCGCTTCTGATTGGTGAGCTCAGCAGCATGGCAGGGAGGCGACGTACATGTGTGAAATAGTTGACGAAACAAAACTTGGGTCAGTTAGGAGAGCTGTAAAAAAACGTTGCTTTAACAATCCCAAAATCGTGTTGTCTGAGATCGCGATTTTCGGTCTAAAACGATAGATCATTCAGCCCTAATATATATATATATATATATATATATATATATATATATATATATATATATATGGCCATAGCCGCTTTCCTTGTTGCCTCTTCAAGGTTGCCATTTGCTTGTGGGATACCAAGGTACTTGTAACTGTCCTCAATGTCTGCTATTGTTCCCTCTGGGAGTGAGACCCCCTCTGTGTGGACTACCTTCCCTCTCTTTGTCACCATCCTACTACATTTCTCTGACATTCCAATGTCTGTGCTGTAGACCCTGGTGGTGTGGATCAGTGAGTCGATGTCTCGCTCGCTCTTAGCGTACAGCTTGATGCCATCCATGTAGAGGAGGTGGCTGATGGTGGCCCCGTTTCTGAGTCGGTATCCATAGCCAGTGCAGTCAATGATTTGGCTGAGGGGGTTCAGACCTATGCAGAACAGCAGTGGTGACAGTGCATCTCCTTGGTATATGCCACATTTGATAGACACTTGTGCAAGTGGCTTGCCATTGGTTTCAAGGATGGTTTTCCACAACCGCATTGAGTTTGCAATGAACGCCCTTAGAGTCCGATTGATACTGTACTACTCCAAGCACTCAGTGATCCATGTGTGTGGCATTGAGTCATAGGCTTTCTTGTAATCAATCCAGGCAGTGCACAGGTTGGTCTGATGGGTTCTGCAGTCATGGGCGACTGTTCGGTCAACCAGGAGTTGGTGTTTGGCTCCTCTGGTGTTTTTGCCGATGTCCTTCTGTGCTGTGCTCATGTATTGATCCATGTGCCCGCTTATCTTAGCCGCAATGATGCCTGACATGAGCTTCCATGTTGTGGAGAGACAGGTTATTGGCCGATAGTTGGATGGGACTGTACCCTTTGAAGGATCCTTCAGGATCAGGATCGTACGCCCTTGGGTTAGCCATTCAGGGTGAGTCCCATCCCTTAGCAGCTGGTTCATTTGTGCTGCCAGGCGCTCGTGGAGAGCAGTGAGCTTCTTTAGCCAGTACGCATGGATCATGTCAGGGCCAGGTGCTGTCCAGTTTTTCATGCCTGAGACTCTTTCCTGAATGTCTGCCACTGTGATGGTGACTGGATCTTGTTCAGGGAGGTTGCTGTGGTCTTCCCTCATAGCCACCAGCCACTGTGCATCGGTTTTATGTGATGCCTCCCTCTCCCATATGCCTTTCCAGTACCTTTCAGTCTCTGGCCTTGGGGGGTCTGCTCTGGTGTTATTCCCCTGCCATTGAGCGTACACTTTCGCAGGTTGTGTTGCGAAGAGGCGGTTTAGACTTAGACTTTACTTTATTGTCCCCGAGGGGAGATTCTTTTCCACATACACAGAGCCCGTTTGACATATACACAGATAAACACCAGACATCACAATCACAAACACTCCTTCCGCTTCCTGGGCACCTGCATCACCCACGACCTCAAGTGGGAGCCGACCATCAGCTCCCTCATCAAGAAAGCCCAGCAGAGGATGTACTTCCTGCGGCAGCTGAGGAAAGCCAAGCTGCCTGCCCAGATGATGGTGCAGTTTTACACGGCCATCATTGAGTCCATCCTCACCTCCTCCATCACTGTGTGGTACGCTGGGGCCACTGCCAGGGACAGACAGAGACTGCAGCGCATTGTGCGCTCTGCTGAGAAGGTGATCGGCTGTAGCCTTCCATCTCTTCAGGACCTGTACGTCTCCAGGACTCGGGGGCGTGCAGGCCGGATAGCAGCTGACCCCTCTCACCCTGGACATGGACTATTCCAGCCACTTCCCTCTGGCAGAAGGCTACGGTCCATACGGACCAGAACCTCTCGCCATAAGAACAGTTTCTTCCCCTCTGCCGTTGGACTCATAAACACTTTATGAACACTTATAACACCTGTACTAAGGACACTTTATAATACCAGTCACTTTAAATAAGTCATGTCACGTCACTTGCTCTTTTGCACTGTCGGTTTGCACTGTTGTTCTGATGCTCTGTATATACTTGACTATTTTTATTTTTATTATATATCTTAATCTTTTTGCATGCTCTTACTTTATTCAAATAGTGATACTTTATTATTATTATTATTATTATCCTTTCTAACTGTGATATCTCTACTTGTATTATTATTATTATTATTATTATTATTATTATTATTCTTCAGTGTTCTATGTTGCACCTTATCACCAAAGCAAGTTCCTAGTCTGTGAATTGTGTTCACTGACAATGGCAATAAAAGCTTTTCTGATTCTGATTCTGATTACAGAACAGACTTTATGCCTCAGCGGGGCCTGTTGTTTATTCGTCTGGCTTCATTTTCTCATGTGTACCTCTTTAGGCGGCTGGCTAAGGCTTGCAGTCTTTGCTTGGCAGTTTCGAGTGCTTCAGGTATGGGCATCTGGCTGTACCTCCTGGGTACTTGCTTTTTCATTGCACCTTTCTTGGCCTCTGACAATTGGCTCACTTCTCTCCGCGCTTCCTTGATTTTGGCCTCTAACCGTCTTTTCCATGGTGGGTATTGTCTCTCATGGCTCCCATGGTTGCTCTTATAGCCCAGCACCTCTAGGATCACTGCTGCTGAAGTGTATATCAGCTCATTGGTTTCAGTGATGGTTGTGGTAGGGATCGCTCTCAGTGCTGCATTCACATCTTCTAGGAGACTTTCAGATGGATTGGAAGGTGTGTATATATATATATATATATATATATATATATATATATATATATATATATATATATATATATATATATATATATATATATATATATATATATATATACACACACACACACCTGCCCGCGGAGAGCGGCAGTGGGCAGGTGTGGGCACCGACAGTGACACCTGGAGAGAGGTGATTGGAAGGAATGGCCTCCCTGATCTGAACCCGAGCGGTTCAGGGGACAGTAAGAGACCTGTCCCAACCCAAAGGCGCAGGGTTGGGTTCCTGTTATTGGACTTCTGGGGCTAGCCACGGTTTGTCCATAATGAACACCATGTTCGAGCACAAGGGTGTCCATCAGTGCATGTGGCACCAGGACACCCTCGGCCAGAGGTCAGATGACACGTGTCTTAGAAAGTTGGGTGAAGAGAGGGGCAGAACTGTCAACCAATCACCACCTGGTTGTGAGTTGGGTCCGCTGGTGGAGGAGGAAGTGGAAAGACCTGGCAGACCCAAGCATATAGTGAAGGTCTGTTGGGAACGTCTGGCAGAGACCTCTGTCAGGGGGACCTTCAAATCACATCTCCGGGAGAGCTTTTCCCAGATTCCAGGGGAGGCTGGCGACATGGAGTCCAAGTGGGCTTTGTTCTCAGCCTCTATTGTAAATGCGGCCACTCGTAGCTGTGGTCGTAAGGTCTGTGGTGCCTGTTGTAGCAGCAATCCATGGACGCGATGGTGGATACCAGAAGTAAGGGATGCCGTCAGGCTGAAAAAGAAGTCTTGTCCGGCCTTGATGGCTCGTGGGACTCCTGAGACAGGTCTGGGCGGTCGCAGAGGCAAAAACTCGTGGTTGGGAGGAGTTCGGAGAGGCCATGGAGGAGGATTATCGGACGGCCTCAAAAAAATTCTGGCAAATCGTCCGACGCCTTGGGAGCAGTGCTTCACCAACACTGTTTACAGTGTGGGTGGAGAGTTGCTGACCTCAACTGGGGATGTTGTCGGATGGTGGAAGGAATACTCTAAGGCTCTTTCTCAATACCACCGTCACATCTTCTAAGGAGGAAGCTGACGCGGACTTGTCCATCACTCTGGCTGAAGTCACTGAGGTGGCTGGCAAGCTCCTCGGTGGCAAGGCGCTGTGGGTGGATGAGATCTGTCTTGAGTATCTTAAGTCTCTGGATGTTGTGGGGCTGTCTTGGCTGACATGTCTCTGCAACATTGCGTGGCAGTCGGGGACAGCACCTCTGGACTGGCAGACCGGGGTGGTGGTCCCTCTGTTTAAGAAGGGGGACCAGAGGGTGTGTTCCAACTACAGGGGAATCACACTCTACAACCTCCCCGGTAAGGTCTATTCCAGGGTACGGGAGAGGAGAATCTGACTGATGGTCGAACCTCGGATTCAGGAGGAGCAGTGTGGTTTTCGTCCTAGCTGCGGAACACTGGACCAGCTCTATACTCTTCATCGGGTGCTCGAGGGTTCATGGGAGTTTGCTCAACCAGTCCACATGTGCTTTGTGGATCTGGAGAAGGCATTCGACCGTGTCCCTCGTGGGGTCCTGGGGGGAATGCTCTGGGAGTATGGGGTCCAGGGGTCTTTCCTGAGGGCTGTCTGGTCCCTGTATAACCGAGGCAGGAGCTGTGTTCGCATTGCCGGCAGTAAGTCAGACCTGTTCCGTTCTGTTGGACCAGCTCCCTCTGTTGGACTCCAACAGAGGGAGCTGAGCCGAAAGGCAAAGCTCTCAATTTACCGTCAATCTACATTCCTACCCTCGCCTATGGTCATGAGCTTTGGGTAATGACCAAAAGTACAAGATACAAGCGGCCGAAATTAGTTTCCTCCGCAGAGTGGCTGGGCACCCCCTTAGAGATAGGGTGAAGGAAGTCTGGGAGTCCCTGCTTAGACTGTTGCCCCCGCGACCTGGCCCCGGATAAGCAGAAGAAAAGGGATAGATGGATGGAGGTTGCACTTATGTGACCTTACAACATTGTAGAATGCCTGGAGTTTAAAAGAGAGCTGGCGGACCGGTCAGAATTCTATGGAAGAATTTTCCTTTTGAATTCAGATAGCAGTTTTGTTGACCCGGTTTATTATTAACATCTATATGTAATTACTAGGCCTAGCCACATCAAACACCAATTGTATATAAAATTGGCAGTATCATGTTTTAACATGAAACTATCACAAAATGACATCTCAGAATTACTTGACACTATGACAAATTTACATTATAGTATAATGAAATTTCGTGATAGTTTCATGTTAAATTCTGGTATAAAATTATCATAAAATTACATGATAAGAAATTATCTTGAATAATGGGATATGTAAAATCTGTGCGTAAATCAAGTCAGAGTAGAGTTCACTGAGCCATGAGCTATGCTATGGTGGACCACAGGTACAGCGCTGATAGATTTCAGCTCCATTTATGCACGAATAGTAGGCACTAGCTTGTAGGTATTTGATACAATATGAAATCGTTCGATACTGGTGTCACGATTTGAAACATGTGTTCGGTCAATATGCACACTGTGTTGTTATTTATTTTGGTCCGAAAGGAATCGCAGCTCCATTGGGAATTACAGCTGAAATATGTTGATAGACCCAGGAATGACAAAGTTATTAACTTGTAAATACTTTAGAATTGCTTTTGGCTTTACATCAGCTTTACTCAAATGCGCCTGTATACACACACGCGACATACGCAATCTTTTTCTCAGACTCTATCTCATACTTTTTCCATAGAAAACTGTCTGTTGAGACATTTCTATGTATAGTTTGAGTGTTCAGAAAGCTGGTAGAGTGCAGTGTATGTAAAAAGAGCAGGGCAGTGTGGGAGGAGCTACTGTCTGTCTCTGCTGCTACTGGAGAAGAGGCAGAGCAGCGCCAACACAGGGAGCCTATGTGAATGCAGTGAGAGGAGAGACAAATTCAGGAGGAAAAGAAAATAAATAATCAAATCATCATCAAAAAAGGAAAAGTCTGATAGGGTAACTCCCCTTGCAGCTATATTAGACTAGAAGAGTAGACTGGCTATATTATAAAATATAAAATAGCCTGAGAAAGCACTGTTCTTATTTTCACTGAATAAAAATGGTGTAAATCATTGAACCAAATGAACTAACACACTTCACATATAAACTACAGCTGTACAGTAGTTATGCTGTAATGTATTGTATCTATTGTTTGTACTGTTTCATTAACATCTAGCGTTAAAAAAAATTAATGAAATAAAAAATTACAAGTTTTTTTTTGTGTGTGTCTTAAAATGCATAGAAATCGAATCGATATTATGACTTGTGTATCGAGATATGTATCGAATAGTGGTAAAACTGTATCGTTGCATCCCTACTAGCCTGCTACTACTACTACTACTACAGGTGGGAAAACTCATGACAGCATCAGTAGCATGTTGCAAAATATAGTAAAAAAAAAGTTGTAAAATTTTTGCCATACTTTCTTGTTTCACATATCACATTATGCCATGATGATCTATGGAATGTGTGCCAAGAGCAAATCAGGAATGTTTAGCAGACAATCTCACAGCAGTGCTGTGGGCCACTCCCTTGTGCACAGTGCCAGTCACTGCAAAGGTATGCACTTTGAAGCACACCACACCTTTACATCAGGACAAAGTTAACCCTGATCATTCAGGATCTTCCCACCCACCCATTAACAACATTCAACACAAAAATTAATAATGTGATATTGTTCTTTTCAATAACAATTTGAGTTTTACATCACAACATAAAAAGTGTCCATTATTGACAAAATCCCCTGTTTGTAGCAGCAGTGCAAGTTAAAAAGTAAAAAAAATAAAAATAAAAAATAGAGCAGTATAGCAACCCTATAAGTAGCTGGATCACTACTGGTATGTGCATTTATCACTCTACATCGTCAGCACACTCCTGAATGAACACAAAATGTAGTATTTAGCCTAATTTCAATAACATAATTTCCATTGGGTTAACATAAGACAGCTTAAAATTCTTTAATGCATGATGACAACACTGCCAAGCTCTGTTGATCTGAAGTACAGTTCGGAATTCAGTCATAGAAATTAAGGTTTAAGGTAACTTTTCAGTTGGGGGTCTGTCACCTTCCTGTATTTATGGATATGGCATTGCTCTGCTTAAAATGTTCCACAATATGGTATTAAACATATCTACCTTACATTTATTCAATTACAGGTGGCTTTATAGCTCAAATTACCTAGAAAAACAGGCATTCTGACTGTGAGCGGGGTTGGCTCTCCACAGATCTGACCTGTAACTTGATCTGGTTTGATCTAAAACGGTGATAGAAAGGTTTGCTGCTATACTGTGAAATGTTCCAGACAAAGCAATAACATCTCCATGGAGAAAAGCATTTGATGGACCGTCCACCAAGAAAGTTACGCAATGCACCTTTAACTGTCTGACTGCAGTCTGTTATTACTGGTCCTATCCACATGAACCCAAATCTGGCACAAAGTTCAATGCCGGTATAAGTTTAGTAAAGTGAATTTGAGATGGCTCTAGATGAAAACAGTTGGGAAAAGGAAGAATGTCATGATGAGTATTTGAAGCTGACTGGGTAAAGTGTCAGTGGAACCAGCACTGATATCTTTACAAATGCACAAAGCCCTTGTGTGTGCGTTACCATATTGATTTTGTTTCTTTTTGGCATTTCACCTTTGGTTTCCGACCAAACCACATTGCTGCCCTGTGATAGATCAGAACCACTAATGGACCAGGCAATTGCTATAGCAGTTTGTGAACCCACAAATACTGCAAGAATATATCTTGCTGGCGAGGTTAAGGCTATTCCTCTATGCGACAAATGAATATGGCTAGTTTGTGGCAGTCATCTGGACAAAAAAATAAAATAAAATTCTTGTCTAGTACTTCCAGACTGAAAATGACTTCCGGATGGATAATCATACAGCACATGTTTCTTTGTCACCCTGAGCTCTGCCCGCTACACAAAAAAGTGCACAGTTATACAGGTGTTCACTGAGTCCAGACAGACAAGATGGTTTGTGTTATCTTCATTGGAGCTGCTCCTCCCTGAAATGCTGAAGTGCTATAGACCACTACACTGCAATGGCTTACATACATACATACATACATTTCTCTCTGTTATTTACAATATTCAAGATCTGCACTCTATACTCTATATATTTCTCATTCTAGAAATTCTTACACCACAGTATATACAAAGTGTAGCCAATAAAACAGAATAAGCTAAAGACAGACTTACTGATCTGCTGCTGCTCCACTCCTTCTTGGACAACACTGATCCGTCAAACAGGTTTGTCTCACAGTAATGATGCATATCTAGTTCAGGCCCAGCCCCACTCCTCCCTTTCTTCCTCTGTCTATTACTTTAGATGCACAACAAACAGTACATACTGTATTTAGGTTAATAATAATAATAATAATAATAATAATAATAATAATAATAATAATAATAATAATAATAATAATAATAGCCACAAGAGGCAATGATTGGCCCTTGCTCGCGCCTACACCCTAACACCCATAGCATAACTTTTACCATAACCCAACACTGCCATATTTCAATATTTATTTATGCATTGAAAAAAAAAAAAAATCCAAGATGGCAGATTTCTGGTCCATAAAATTTTTTTGGTCCTTTTGCCATGACGCCTCTGGTTACCAAATTTTGTTTGGGGACACCAAAGTTTTTTTCAGGACATCCCATTAGCGAAGACAGATTTTTGGCTTTTTTTTTTTTTCTTTTGGAACACAGTGTGAGATGGGGTGTGGGCTTCTTTGAATTTTTAATTGAGAGCATGTCACAAATATGTGTACCAATTTTGTTTACGTATACAACAAATAAAATGTCATAGTTCCATACAAATTGCCTAGGGGGTTCTATTGCATCCATTTTTGTAGTTTCTTATATCATTCTGTTTAGGGTTGGGGCGTTCACACATAATTTCAAGTTTGAGTGACATGAAGTTTGAGTGAAATTAGCCGAAGTCTGTGCGATTTGGCATTTTTACCATTAGAATAACATGGAGTGTCATTGACTGTTGTGATCAGGATGCCAAAATGGAATTTTTGAACAACTAAATATTTTTTCTCCCCATATTGAAATTGGTTTCAATCTGTAGAGGGCTCTAATGAACCAAATTCCATTTTTTCACATTAAGTAGCTATAGAGCAGGGAGTTTAACAACTGACTCAAATTCCATTGAAATCGGAGCTTGTTTGTGCAAATGGGAGCAATCTGTAAAGATAAAAAAAAAAATCCCAAATTTTGGACTTCACAACACTGACAATTATTTCACTTTCAACCCCCTGCACCCCCCCCCCCCCCCCCATATTTTATTTTGCATTAGACCCTTTGAAATGCTAGTGTCATAACATGACTGGGCTATAGCAGGCTCAAAATATAAGTGACAACTGTCATTACTTTTTCATGAAAAGAAAAATATAATAATCTATTCAGTTATACATTTTTGTTAAGTAAACTGAACGGAACGGAATTAAACTCCATCAGCCACCGGTCAACTCTGTTAGGCATGAAATCTGATGGCGTTGACGCCTGATGAAGTTGACAAAAGTGCAGGTTTTTCCCGTGTTAAACACTGATGGTGCACTGCAGCTAGTTTCTTGAAACACCATTTGTGAGCTGTCCTGATGACCTCACTAAAGGCTTAGACTCACTCCAACACTGTTTAAATAAATGGATCAGAACTGACAGTTAACCATTTTCAGCTGTGACGATTTTTGGATTTTTGGGTGGAGGATACAAAAAATAACATTGAACTGAAAATGTTCTTTTACATGTGCATCAAAATTGTTCAAAAATGTTCAAATAAATAGCTCCAGTATACAGATCTCCCTTACATATAAGGGGAGACATCCTCCAAACTAATATCCTTTGAGATTTTATGCATCTGGGAAAGCTCTGACAAATCAGTTAATCCGAATATTGGGTGTATTGTTCATAATATAAATGTTATAAATATCTAAATGAGAGCTATTTAAATATGAAAATGTAAATAAAAAAATATATATATAATGTTGTAATCTTTCAAAGGTATATTACTGCAAAGAAGCCATTTTGTGCCTGTTTCTTTGTCTTGATTTTTATTATATACATTTGTAATTTGGACATTGATTAAATACATTTTCACCTTAGCCTGACAGCTATTTAGAAGCAAAGTGTGTGAATCTAAAATTGCCACGTGTTTTTGTTTTCCTTCGAGTGATGTGTCCAATACTTCAACAAACAATACATTTAAAGGCATATTTTATCAATATTGCCCATCTCTATGACTTTAACTAAGTAAAAGATAATACTTTATGTAACAGTTCTGTCAATAGCTTTGACGCTAAAGTCTAAACTTTGGCACAAATTTTCAAAACTTTTACACCGAAGGAGCAAATACCAATTATTATTATCCATTTTAAAGCATTAACTCTCATATCAAAACTCCAAAACACTTTTTGCAGAATCTGAAACACAATGATGAAAATCAGGTTCCCATTTACAGTTTTTTCAGTTGTTTTACACATTTTTTGAAACTTTTTTTTTTTTTTTGATCATTTGGTTCAAACCTGTGTCTGAACAAGGCCACAGGTCACATAATTTGGAACATTTCTCACCAGTTCACAACGTTCTCAGGCCCAAGTCTGACACAGTTTAGATATCAGCTACTAAAAAGCAGATTTGATTTTTTTTTGTTCCCTAAATGATAATGTGTAATTCAGAGACTTTGAGGTCCAAGTCACACAGTTCTGGCAACAATTGTTATTTTGTGTGATTCTGGTCCTACAGGACTCTCTGGCTATTCTGGATAATGTTTAGATAAGTTTACAAATCTGATCACTGTGTTTAACTACAAAGTGTCCTTTTTACTAGTATTTTATTCACAAAGTGTACTTTTTCAAACATTCTGAAATGTTTTGTGTCTTCTGTGCAAAGTGTGCAAAAGATATGCCAGACCAGCTTTACAGAATGTGCCAAAGCTATTAAAAATGCTTGAGAGTGCATGTGGAGAAAGTTTGACTGCTTTGTTGAAGCAGTACTCTTGCAGAGTGCAGAGCATTGCTGTGCTGTGTGTGAGACTATGTGTTCAAGCAATAATTTCCCATTTCAAAAAAGTCGGTGGAGAAAGGAGCAACCTCTACCCTCTAACATATACTGAGAAAACACATGGACCTTCTGAAGGAAGTATAGAGTGAAGGTCACTGTCAGTGAGGACCATATGAAATGTATTTAAAATATATCTTGGTATATACATGAGAAAACAAGTCAATGTGATTTGCTTTGAGACATCATTGCCAAATGTCTACTTTTATTACAAAGTAACATATTAAACATGATAATACGCCGTAATGTATGACTTTTATGTCAGTGTCCTCTTTTTCAAGCTGGAAACAAATTGCACCGCTCCCACAAGGGTGGCAGAGAACCTTTGTATTGGGGTGCCAGAGCAAGTCTGAGCAGAGTCAGTGACATCATCATACCTATGCATGTAGTCATGGCTGAACGTCAAAGCTTCTAATAACTATTCTGACAAACACAGCCGCACCCTGAACAGGTCCAGACCAATATAATCAATTAAATGTACTTTTAAAGGACTTCTGTGTGGTATTGCCCTCTTTGTTTAAAAAAAAGGAATTAATTTAATAATATAATAATTCTTTTTTATGTTTTTGTTTCTGCTTTTCATTCTGCAAGGTTTTATCAGTTTTGAAATGATTATTGTATTTTAAAAATTCTGATATTCAGGTGATATTTTAACAATGACTCAGGAATGTGCAAAAATGGACCTGTAAATGTCTTGGGTGAGGATCAACTATGAATTGGGCATACAATTAATTACACAAGGGCAGAAATATCACTTTATACCCTTGTTTGGGAAATAACACTAAAGGTTTCTGTCTCTTTTTATTTTGACTGGTACCAACAAATCCCATTACTGTGACGTCAAAAGTTAAAGCAGCACTGCATAATAACTCTGGTGATGGGCACACCACCTGCATAACACTATAATCTTTTATCTCCATGGAGTCATGCAGCTAACCAGTCCACTGGGGATGCCACTCTGGGTCATTGCCCCACCGACCACCACCAACACTCTCACTCACCACATTCATACCAAGCAATGTGGATGTAGTGTATTACTAAAGGACACAACAACAGCTTGTGCCATATTTTGTTGTCTAATTGTACCATTCATTCAAAAGTATTCTGACACTATAAAGTGATGCAAGTATTTATTAGTAGTGTCCCAGCAGCTTATTGAGTTGTTCCATGGCTCTTTTGTTTACTTTTCTTTTTACATTGTTTTGGCTAATGTACCTCTACATGGTAGATTTCCATGGTAATGGTCATCCTGAGTTCTACAGGTTGATAATCACTTGTTAAGGCTGGCAATTAATCTAATACAGAAAATGTATTAAGATACATCAGTATGGAAGACACACCTTCTAGACTTTTTATGAAACAGTACATTTGTTTGTTTCAATGTTATTTTAATGCACAAAGCATGGAGAGAGGTGTGACGGGGGAGTTTCCTCTCGAGCTGGTTGAGCCACTACTAAGAATGTGAAACTAATAAACAGATCTCCTTGAGGTGTGGACTCATGTAGCCCACATACCAGCAGTGGGAATAATTAACTGAACTGCTTCTGCCCAGACTTTGTATAGGTTCTGTCAGGAAATTTAATAAACCTAGATCCACTGATTTCAATTAGGAAGCACTGAATCTTAAAAATATGTTTATATATATATATATATATATATATATATATATATATATATATATATATATATATATATATATATATATATATATATATATATATAAAAGATGAATAACACTGGGGGTTTCAGGTATCAGGATTCTTTCCTGATTTGAAGGATTTGCATAGTAGCAGTTCTCAAATATTTTAGCAAAAAATGTGTTTTAAATGGGGAAAGGTCCTCACAAAATAATTTGCCTGAAACCCATGAGAGTACTTTCATATTCATCACCATAACTCTAATTTTATAACAAATTATTAAGTCTCTGTTCAAAACATTCTGAATTTTTATCATACGTTCAAAAGGAGGAGGAGGGCAGAGGCCAATATAACTGAAATACTGTTTTGAAAGAAATATTCCACCAGAAAATCCTAATTAGTTGAAACTTATAATTTTGTGAAGAAGGGGCTCTGCTGAAAACAGATTAGAGACTACATACACGTCGTGAGAAGGGTACATGTCTTGTTTGATTTTCAAGAGCACATTACACATTTCAGTACAAAAGCAGTCTTGATGTCTTTGCTATTCCAACATCTTTCAGTTTTCTTAATCATAAATATTTGTGATCAAATACTGCAAAGTCTACTTTGCAATTGGTAATGTGTACATTTATATTTGACATAATACAATACAAACAGGCTTTAGACAAAAAAGCAAAGTTTTTCCAGTCCAAAATTCAGGTATTGAAGGTATGAACCACAATGTCAGAGTGTACTAAAGCAATAATTTTCTGTGGTCACTGACAGAAGAACAGAAACTTTTGTGTGAATGAAAGAGCATAGAAAAACACATAAGCAAAGTGTGAGAGTTTTGATGGTAAAATTTGTTTTCGGTAGATGATTGATCAGTCTAAATGAAAACAAAAAAAAGCATTTTGCTGAGAACAAAATTCTGTTTAGGATTTTGTAATTAGGTTTTGCAAATGTAAATGTTCAATAGATAAAAATGCCAAAGTGATTGAAAAAAAAAAGTAAGTCCATCTAACTTAATAATGCCCATACTTCTATCTAAACTGTCGGCCAGTTCTTTTAGTATATGAATAGGCCTAGTAATTACTAAAATATTATGACCATAAACTATGTATTTTTACAGTTACAAGGCAAACTCTACCACATAATTATCAGCTGCCCACGATGTTAATTTTAAAATATGGGCAATTTAGAATGCTGTGATGTAATGTCTATATACATTCTGTACTCTCTGAGGACCCTCTCCTTTTTTTAGTCATGTATGAAATCCTTTGTTGATTGATTTTGGGTGCTCAAGAATTGTAGATTTTGCTGTCATGTTTGATTTCTATAGTGAAAGACAGGGATGGATTAGCATTTGTGCGTTCTGGAAAAGTTCAAAACGGCCGTCCGGTCTACGGCCCTTTTTTTTTTTTTTTTTTTTTGTCGACCGGCCCTGTTCAATAACCAAAATGTAGAGTCTAACACCTAACAGCCAGAGGGCACTAATACGATAATTTGTCAGTTAGTCAAACATAGGCCTACATTCTTTAAGTCTAAAAGCCAACAAAGAAGAATCAAAATGGCAAGCAAGAAGCACAAGGAGAAAGGTGGATGGCAGAAGCTAAGAAACAAGAGAGCAAAGTTATTGGAAAACGAAGCATCCAAATGTGGAATGCTCACGGAGCTTTTCGATCAAAGTGATGCCGCCAGCAGCAGCAGCAGGAGTAGACCTAATGTGGGAGAGGGGAGGGAGGGAGAGACAAGGGGATCTCCACTGGAGGACTTGCCAGAGGAAGAGGAGGTACTAGTATGTGAGAAGGACAAAACAGCAGGTTACAGTTTAGGCTACTCATTGACCCCTCTGATAGTCAGCTTCTTTTAATTTGATTTGCGTTGTGATGAGAAATAGCGGCTTATTGCCATCAAAAGAAACACGCACTCATTTCTGCATACAGTAGGCCGCCTATAACCTAACAAAACTGCAGCAGTGATAACCCCTAATGGAAAAAATGCTAAAACTTTAATTTAATCACAGTGAAGGTTGAAATTAGGTTACATATAATACAACTGAATTTACATTATCAAGAAAAGTAGGTGAATATAGAGGAAATAAGTATTTGAATATACCCCCCTGAAAGTGACAGTGTCTGGGCCAAAGTCCTTTACCACATGAGAACAGTCCTGTGGTTTTGAAAAAAAAAAAAAAAAACAAGTTGAATTCACTGCTCATGTTTGTGAATGAGAACAGTGTCAAGTGAGAAAGAGCCTGGGAACTGTGTGAACTGATGAAAAATGTTCCAAATGATGTGACCACCTGTGCCTCTGTTCAGATATACATTTGAATCAAATGAATCAATTGAATCACTAAGCCAAGTTACAAAAAATGTGCTAAAACAATTTAAAACTGTCATAAAAAGAACATATATTTGGAGAGTATGTGGTTCTCCACTGAAACATCAAGATAAAGAGGCTACTATCAGTTCTAAGAGCAGAGTACAAGCTGACCCACCCTGCATTTTAAGCCCACATATCTACATTGATTTGAGACTCTCTCATTCTCATAGCCCTTTACTTTAGAGCAATGTTAACCAAAAACCAATAATGATAAATAATCTGATAAATAAAATAATCTAATAATGATAAATAATGAATAATAATCTCTGCAAAGTAAATGTTTAGTTCTGGAAACATGTCAACTGATATACACATATGGTAAGGTGTTTTGTTAGATGGAGCTATGTATGAGACTGCATTTCGATGCAAGTAACATTTAAAACCTGATCAAATTGCTACAGACTGTGTAAACCCATATCATATGGGATTATGTACACATACAGTTTTTGAGGCTGTAGTGTATGTTTGTTGCTATTTTAAGATGGCATTATTGCCAACTAAATACATTTACATAACTATTTCTATCAAACATCTATGAAAAAATACTCAATGCAAATATTTGTGAGACTTAAATAAGTAATACACACTTGCAATAGAATAGTCAGGTTTTTTTTTTACACTGCCAGACAATTGCAGCAGGAAGTAAAAGCACGGCAGATGTAAATGACTAACAAGTCATCTGACTAAAGTCCAGTCTTACCTTAAGTACGTGTCCCGCATGGATATGTGCTGCTGCTGCTGCTGCTTTGAGCTGGTGCCTAACACTTAGCTGTGTTTCAACATGGGAAGGTGGGACTTATTCCGAGGAGGAGTTACCCCTGAAATACATAACAGCTCTTAGACTAGGCATTCCACGTGATGGGGTATTGAAGCAATGAAACATTATGTCTCCTAAATGAACACTGAAGGTCCCCCTCCATCCTGGATATGGCGTGGCTTGGCCTACCTATGGGTAGCACTTTCTCACCGTCATTCTGTAACTTGTCCATGGGCCTGTTCAAGCAAAGGTTCATCGTGAAAATGAATTTAAAGAAAGTGTGGCTACTGCCACACTACTGGCCTGTGTACCTGCCGGTAGCCTATTGCATGTGACCTAAACCTTTAAGAGGGAGGGTCCCTCATCTCCAGCCGTTTAGGAGCAGTGCAACAGCACTAGCGCCGGTGTTCCGGTTCTCCGTGGGATCATGTGAAGATGTGATTTGTTTACGCTGGTGTTTACATTTTTGCGCCACCCTCAGGCTGAATCAGGCATATGCACGCCAAGATGTTTTATCATTTGTATCTGACGTACCGTACGGGTGACGTGAGTTCGAGGCCCATGCCCTCTTACTTATATTTTTATAACCTGTTTATCGTAGTCATTAAAGGACACCACACAACTTATAGGCGTATGTGCAATCGTAAGTCATCATTTACTTTATTCTGAAGCCAACGTATTAATCGCAGTCATACCAGATACGAGTTTGATTGGAGTCGGCATTGTTCTTGTCGAATCTGCAAATGAAACGGTACGTCAGATACAAATGATAAAACATCTTGGCGTGCATATGCCTGATTCAGCCTGAGGGTGGCGCAAAAATGTAAACATCAGCGTAAACAAATCACATCTTGACCTGATCCCACGGAGAACCGGAACACCGGGACTTTTCCCGAGGCGCGCGGCTACCGTGCGCTACCTGTTTAGCTTAACAGCCCTAAACACAATACCGTGTGTGGTAGTGGTAGTGCTAAACCACTACAGATGTAATACAGTTTTGGCGAGGGGCGCCGCTGTTGCGGGCGCTCTATGTTTACATAGCAGAAGAGCCGTCTGTTCAGTGTTATTACCAGGTCTCGAAGCGACAACACGGTAAGCTCCCGCGATAAACTCTTATTTCAGCATGTTTCGTGTGTTTTACAGTTTGACAACTCTCACATTTACTGGTATTTAAAACTGACCTTTGATATCTTTGAACGGTAACTTTAATGTTGCGATATGATATGTAAAAGTGTATTTGTTAGCTACGTAAGGTGACTGCTGCCCTCTATTTCGTACATTATCTCTATTACTTTCATGCCTCTTAACTTATACTTGCTTGCATTCACCGTGTACATTAACGTGGCTATGTGTAATATTACGTGAGGAGTGCTCCGTTTTGATTACTTTGCTCGTATAAACTACAGTAGTCGTCCTTATGAAATTTAATAAAAGTGAACACTATTGCACCCCTAGCATAGACATGAAATGTCAACATTATTGGATTTGGACTAAATTCGAGGAATATATTCTATGCATGATTACCAGCAAATATATATATTACAGACATGGGGCATTTGTCACGTTTAGAAGACTCAGCTAAAACCATTTAAAGGTGCACTGTGTAATTTTCCTGATGGAGGATCTGTGCTAATTTGAAGATGCATTCTATGAATGATTAGAACCTAAAAAACATATGACAGACACCGGGCATTTTTCATGGTTTTCCAGCAAGGGCGCACTGACTCCTACAAAATATTTAAAGGTGCATATATAAAGTGCATTATATAATTTTTCTGATGTACGAGCTGTCGGCCTGGGCGGCTGTCGGGAAGAGAGTGTGGCGTGCCGGAGAGATCACGAATCCCCAGCGACCGCGTGGGGACGTTTTGTAATCTATTTTACAAAACGTGTGTGCAATATATATTACACACACGTTTTGTCCTATCACGCTGAAATTTTAATCATTAATGTTTGATTTCGACCTGATTGTAATACAATATAAAGTATATGAAAAGTGAACACTATAGCGCCCCCTACCATAGACATGAAACAACTACATGGCCAGCAGGGGCGCACGGACTCTCTCAAAGCCATTTAAAGGTGCGCGCTGGGGCGAGGGCCACTATAGAGTGTATGCAGTTGACGTCACAGGTTTCCCCTGATCCACTTCCGGCGGTCCAGATCTCTGTAGGCCGCCATAGTAAACACACTGTTCAATTCTAAATTACGTGTCATAATGTCACAAAATGCCCGAGAAATGTTGTGCCTATCAGTGCTCTCAGACAAAGATAAAAACATTCAGCTGTACAGGATTCCTGCTGAGTCTGATCCTGACCGCAGAAGTAGGTGGATTGCTGCGATTAGACGAGCCCCTCATAAAACTGCTGACAAGCCCTGGGAACCAACCAAACACTCCAGGCTTTGTAGCAGACACTTCATATCAGGTGTGGTTTGATTTTATCTTTACAATTTTACTAGTAGGTCAATCACATTGAGTGATTTCACATTTGTAAGCAAGAAGACTTAATTACTATTAATACAGTGTAACTATCAGATGTTGCAGTGTTTTTGTATGTTTTTGCACATAGCTATCTCTTTATTGGTCTTTATTCACAAAGTTTTAACATATCATTTATGTTTGTATTATTATATATTTATTTATATAAAATATTGCCACTGAAGGTCGGGGACAGAATCTACCGCTGTTAGGGCTGTAAAAAGGACCTGGGGCACACTGTAGGGGTCCGATATGTTCAGATTAGCAAGCTTGCCCTCATATCTTTTCTTCTGATTACTATCTAGGTGATTAGTGAAGTCAGTATGAGTAAAAGACGGCTTTTTGTTGTCACTAGAGCACTGGCGGTCAGTCATGATTAGACCGTCAATATGGCGGATTGACAACTTCCTATCACGTGACTGCATACACTCTATAGCCGCGAGCGGCTTTAATTGTATATTGTTGTTGTGTGTACTATAGCACTTCTGGAGTGCTGCTAGCTTGCACATTTGAGTTTAAAGAAGATATGCAGCATTACAAGTATTTGCATTCATGTTTTTGTCACACTCATAAATCCTTGTTTAGTCCTTCAGTCCTTCCAATTTTGCAAAAATTGTCTAAAAATGTAAATAACTACTCACATTTGGTATTCTGTGAGTTTTATTAAAGGAGACCTAATATGTTTTAGTCATTTAAAAATTCTGTCTGCAAATGTGTTGTTATGCCTATACTAAAATCTTGGCCTTATAAGAACATAATAAAAATGATACAGAGTTAGTGAAATTAATACTAAAGGTAACTTAGACTTAGACTTAGACAAACTTTATTGATCCACAAGGGAAATTATTTGGATACAGTAGCTCACACATTCAATATAATATAATAACAGAGAGTAACAAAAATAGATGGTATAGCAAAAAGAGTAAGAGACAGGTGTCAAATGAGAAATAATTATAAAAATGTATATGTACAAGTCAAAATAAAATAGAAATATAAGTAATAAAGTAATAAACTATATATGTAGAATCCCTCAGTCGTCCAGATAGAATCCATAGTAAAAGGAGAAATTTAATTTGTCAACTGGACAGAGTTTATTTGGTTGAATACGTTTCGCAGCTCATCCAAGCTGCTTCTTCAGTTCTCTGTCCAGTTGACAAATTAATTTTCTCCTTTTACTAATAAACTATATAGTCACAGCTATATACAAGAGACAAGAACGACAGTGCAAATACTATGCTGATTGACAGGGCATGAGGTAATTCGTTACTTGAGATTAACTTGTAGTACAGTTGTAGGGAGTATTATCTGTTACATAAGGGTGAGTTGTTGTACAGCTGTATGGCGTATGGTATGAATGTAGTCCTGAATCTCTCACTGTTTGAGCGGAGCTGAAGGAGCTTGTTGGAGAATGAGCTCCCCTGTCCCTCTATAGTCTGGTGCAGTGGGTGAGCAGGAGTGTCCATGATGGAGAGCAGTTTGTCCAGTGACCTCCTGTCCCTCACTGTGACAAATGTCTCCAGCTCACAGCCGATCACGTAACCCGCTTTACGGATCAGTTTGTCAATCCGCCCAATGTCTCTTTTACTGGTGCTGCTCCCCCAGCAGACCACAGTGAAGTACAGCGCGCTGGCCACCACAGACTGATAGAAGATCTCCAGTAACTTGCTGCACACATTGAAAGATCTGAGCTTTCTCAGGAAGTAGAGTCTGCTCATGCTCTTCTTGTAGACAGCATTACAGTTGTCCCTCCAGTCAAGTCTGTTATTCACCTGTACGCCAAGGTACTTGTAGCAGTCCACTGTTTCCACGTCCTGGCTCTGGATGGTAATGGGCTCCACAGGTGTCCTCTTTCTCCTAAATGTGTGTAGAATCCCTCAGTCGTCCAGGTAGAATCCATAGCAAAAGGAGAAATTTAATTTGTCAACTGGACAGAGTTTATTTGGTTGAATACGTTTCGCAGCTCATCCAAGCTGCTTCTTCAGTTCTGGTCAGATGCTGGCGGACACTGCTTTATATCTGCTTGAAGGGAGGAGCTTAATTACAATGAAAATTACTCTGAGACAACACATATTTGTTTACAGTTTCTGTTAGTCAGGTGAGTCTATTCAATATGGAGTTGTTTACAGTTTCTGTTAGTCATGTGAGTCTATTCAATATGGAGTGGGAGTGGGAGTGGGGGAGTAGTTAGCATATCCATTCAGGGCCATGATGGGTGTTTTCACACCTCTGGACATGTCCTGGCTAGTCCCATTGTTTTCCCAGTTTGTTTTGATTTAGGTTTGAGGATAGAGTTATAGATGGGAGACAAATGATGTCTGAGACCCCCATTTCTGTTCAAGGAAGGATTCTCTTTCTTGACAAAAATAGCTTCTTTAACTCCCCTCTCAAACCAGTTCTTTTCTCTGGCCAAGATCTGGACCTCACTGTCCTCAAAGGAGTGGCCTGTGGCTTTTAGGTGGAGATGTACGGCAGATTGCGGCCCACCCTGGTTTTCCCGTCTGTGTTGATACATCCTTTTGTGTGGCTGTTTTGTTAACAAAACAGCCACTTCACTAACAGCCACTTTACTAACAGAAACTGTAAACAACTCCATATTGAATAGACTCACCTGACTAACAGAAACTGTAAACAAATATGTGTTGTCTCAGAGTAATTTTCATTGTAATTAAGCTCCTCCCTTCAAGCAGATATAAAGCAGTGTCCGCCAGCATCTGACCAGAACTGAAGAAGCAGCTTGGATGAGCTGCAAAACGTATTCAACCAAATAAACTCTGTCCAGTTGACAAATTAAATTTCTCCTTTTGCTCTTTCTCCTAAAGTCAATCACCAGTTCCTTGGTCTTGTCAACGTTCAGGAGCAGATGGTTTGCCTGGGACCACTCCACAAAGTTTGTAATCAGTGTCCTGTACTTCAGCTCCTGTCCATCCCTGATACACCTGACCACTGCAGAGTCATCCGGAACTGTACTTTCAATTCAATTCAATTTATTTTTGTATAGCCCAAAATCACAACAACAGTTATCTCGGCGGACTTCACAAAATTGTTGATTTAGCAGACAGAGATGTCAAAGAATGAAGCAGAATAAGAAACAGTCATAATTCAAAAATACAGAATGTCCAACAACAAGCAGGCAAATGGATAATTGTCCCAGCATCCCCTGTCCTTAGACCCTCCTTCTCAGCAAGGAAAAACTCAGAAAAAAAAGAAACAGTGGGAAAAAACGGAGAAACCTCGAGGAGAACCACAGTGAAGGAGAGATCCACTCCTATGGACGGACAGGCAGATGAGGCCAGGACGTATCCATTGCAAGTAAAGTTGTAAGTCTGTAGGCCAAAGCTATTGGCAGAAGGAAACTACTAATCTAGCAGGACGAGGACAGTTAATCCAGAACAGGGAAGGAGAGGAGGGGTCCAGGTCCTCGACACTAGGGGACAGCAGCGGTCCAAACTGGAACAGCAGCATCTGAAACAGTTACACTCCCCAAAAGGGGAGTGGGACAAGGGACAACACGTGAATAGCAAAGAACAGACTACGAATGAACTAGTAATTGAATATTCTTAACAGTAGGAGGAGAAAAAGTAGGAGAAACCAGAGGACAGTGCTCAAGTTGCCATACTTTCCCCAGTAATATATCTCCTAGAGCAGCTTAACTAGGCCTATGGGTTTAGTTTCTGTTCCTAACTGACCTGACCATAAGCTAATTCAAAGAGGAACGTTTTGAGCCTAATCTTGTGTATCTCCTAATGTAGAGACTGTGTCAGCTTCTTTGACATGAGCAGGGAGCTGATTCCATAACAAGGGTGCTTGGTACCTAAATGCTCTACCTCCTAATGTACTTTTAGCGACTCTAGGAACCACCAATAGTCCAGCATTTTGAGAGCAGAGTGAACGGTTAGGATGATAAGGTACAATTTCATCTTTAATGTAGGAAGGGGCCATGTCATTTACAGCTTTATAGGTTAGAAGAAGAATTTTAAATTTTACTCTAAACTCAACCGGAAGCCAATGAAGATTTTTTAATACTGGAGTAATGTGCTCTCGTTTTTTAGTACCTGTTAGTATTCTTGCTGCTGCATTTTGAACCAATTGAAGGCTTTTTATAGAGCTTTTAGGGCAAGCTGCAAGCAGGGAGTTACAGTAGTCTAACCTCGAAGTGACAAAAGCATGGACAAGTTTTTCAGCATCATTTTTTGGCAGTACATTTCTAATTTTGGCTATATTGCGTAAATGAAAATAAGCTGTTTTACAGGCTTGGCTTATGTGTGCTTTAAATGAGAGCTCTTGATCAAATAGGACTCCAAGGTTTCTTACAGTGGAGCTGGAGGCTACACTGACATTGTCCAATGTGATTATCTGCTCAGTTAGAGAGTCAAAGTTTACATCGAGCCCAGCTGCAGGCCGGGACAAAACCACAATAGAGTCTCGTAGGTGTTTAGGGCCTAATAGAATGACTTCAGTTTTTTCAGGGTTAAGAAGTAAATAATTAAAGGTCATCGATGTTTTTATGTCCCTCACACAGGCACTAAGTCTTTCTATTTGATTAGTCTGATCAGGTTTCATTGATAAGTACAGCTGGGTGTCATCTGCATAACAGTGGAAATCGATACCATGCTTTCGGATGATATTACCTAACGGTAGCATATAAAGAGTAAACAAAATTGGACCCAGAACTGAACCCTGTGGCACACCGTAGGCTACTTTAGAACACTGTGAGGAGCTCTGGTTTACATTTACAGACTGGTACCTATCGGATAAATAGGATTTAAACCAGCTGAGGGCAGTTCCTCTGACGCCTACATCACATTCTAACCTCTGCAGTAAAATGTTGTGGTCGATTGTGTCAAAAGCTGCACTGAGGTCCAACAGAACCAGTATTGAGACCTGACCATTGTCAGCAGCTAATAACAAATCATTTGTTACTTTAAGTAGGGCTGTTTCGGTGCTATGATGAGCTCTGAATCCAGATTGAAAATTTTCAAATAAATTATTCTCCTGTAGATGGCGACAAAGCTGTTTAACTACAATTCTCTCCAGAATTTTAGAAATAAACGGAAGATTTGAAATAGGTCTGTAATTGGCTAAGAGGTCAGGATCAAGATTAGGCTTTTTTAGGAGCGGCTTAATTACTGCATATTTAAAGGACTGAGGAACATAACCACTTTCCAGTAAAGTATTTATTATATTAAGAATAGGATCTATAATTAGAGGGAGAATTTCTTTGAAAAGTCTACTTGGGATTGGGTCCAACATACAAGTTGAGGGTTTAGAGGACATAAAGGCTGAAGTTAATTCTGCATGATTTAGGCTGCGTCTCAATTCTCCCCCTTAGCCCTCTGTCTTAGCCCTACCCCTCTGTTATGCACGTTCACGAGAGACAGAGGGGTATCCCAATACTCTTTTCTGTAAGTGCGAGGGCTAAGGGGAAGGGCTATGATACCCCTCTGCGCAAAGCGTTTTCAGATGCACCCTTTGCGCAAAGGGGACAGGCGTGGCTTAACGCAAGTCGGAGCAAAAACCAACACGGAAATCGGGAAGTGTCGAGCAATCGGGAAGAAATTGGATAAATGTGAGTATTTTGCACTCAAGAACCTCATAAAAAGTTGTATAAAACTGTATAACTTTTGAAAAGTTGTAGGTATACTCATGGCGGCAGCATTTACGCTTTCTGACATATACGGCTTATCGTAACATGCCCGGTTAGAACTATACGAACATGCATGGCCTAAAAGAACTATATACGCATATATGTTAGACTAGAATGTGTCAAATATATCGCTGTATTTCGCCTCGTAACTCGTCTCATGCGCGTTTAGAACTATACACACGTTACGGTAGAATGTGTCAAATATATCGCTGTATCTGTATATGTTTTCATTTCGCCTCGTAAATCGTCTCATGCGCTTTTAGAACTATACACATGTTACGTAGAATGTGTAAAGTATTACGAACATGCATGGCCTTAAAGAACTATATACGCATATATGTTAGACTAGAATGTGTAAAATATATCGCTGTATTTCGCCTCGTAACTCGTCTCATGCGCTTTTAGAACTATACACACGTTACGTAGAATGTGTAAAGTATTACGAACATGCATGGCCTAAAATATTATTGTTTCGTGTCGCCTTGTAAATTATCTCCTATTTAATGACATGTTATTAATCACATTTGTATTTCTTGTAGGAGGCTGGACTTGTTGGAGTTGTGTCAGCCCAACAAGCTTCAAAAAAGTGGGAGAATTTGAAAATAAAGTATAAGGTATATTACATTCTATAATATTTGTAGGTACCAGAACAACTATATATGTTTATGACTATGTATTCATTTTGTTTTCTTTTTTGTGTGTACCAGGCATCCTCTGCATCTCCGTCCACCTCTGCAGCATTTTAATTTTGTGTTACAGTTGATTAACATTTGATTTACATATGTTGTACAGAGTATAGTAATTTAAAAAAAAAATAAAAAATTAAAAAAACATTTGACTTTTTGCAAAGTTCATTTAAAACAAACTCAAAAGGAGCACAATACTTCAAAACTTTAAAAATAATGTCATATTGTTGTGACTGCAAAGGGGTGTCCCATTTCTAAGGGTTAAAACACACCCCTTTGCCTTACCCCTCTGTTTAAAGACAGAGGGGTAGGGCTAAGGGGGAGAATTGGGATTGGGCCTTAGAGTAGCAAACTTCTCCAAAACTGGACATGAGTTTAATTGAGACCCTATTTTAACAGCTTGGACTTGCTCAGAGTTAAAAGTAGGGGCAATTTCATTTATTTTATCTCTTATAGTAATTATCTTATTATTAAAAAATGTCAGGAAATCCTCAGAACTGAGAGTAATTAGGATTGAAGGTTCTACTGCGCTGTGGCAATTAGTCAGCCTGGCTACAGTGCTGAATAAGAACCTAAGATTATTTTTGTTAACTCCTATTAGATTAGAATAGTAACTGGTTTGGGCCGTACGCAAAGCCTGCTTATAGGACAGAAGGCAGGTTTTCCATGCTTCTAAAGACTGCTCTGAGTGTGCTTTGCGGTAACCTTTTTCAATTCTCCTAACCTTTTGTTTGTGTGCATGCAGTTCTTCATTATACCATGGAGCAGATCGCCTTGGCCTGACAACTTTCTGTTTTAGTGGAGCTACTGCATCAAGGGCAGTTTTCAAAGAATCCATGGTCTTATCAACAAATTGGTCACTTTTGATGGGATTTAAATTATCCTCAGTTGGGTCACATGACATATCACTAAATATTGGCCCAATTTTTTCAATGAAATTAGTAACAGCTTTTTCAGATGTTGTTCTTTTAGTTATTATCTTGTTCTGGTGAACAGAGAAACCTTTAAGAATAAACTGAAAGGTAATTAAAAAATGATCTGATGATATAGGATTTTGTGGGAGGACTTTTATGACTGTGTGTGGGCTGATTAACACTCTGAGTGAAACTGATGTCATTCAAAAGAGCGCTAAAGGCTTTGTTTAGACAATCATCTGTCAGGTCAGTTTTTATGTTGAAATCTCCAAGTATTATTATTTTGTCCCAGTCTACAACCAAGCCCGACACAAAATTCGAGAACTCTGTTAAAAAAATAAAACACCTTTTTGGTTTTTCCATTTATGGCAGGTTATTGATAGACTGAGGCTTTCAAACGAGCCGAACGCTTTATTAGTTTTAGGAC
>CM057085.1:437500-510000 GCA_029959045.1 Taenioides sp. WSHXM2023 | reverse complement strand
TCACCACAGAATAACATTGGCTTGTGTCGGGGTTTTGCGCAACTGCGAACATTTAACAGCTCCTACAGTCCCTGACAAAAGTCTTGTCGCTTATCCATTTTGTAGAAACAAAAGCTTATAACCTGACTTTAAATTAGCCGATTGGTTTTAGAAATGTCTCATATGAAAGCTAAAAACCCTCCCAAATTATGCTCAATATACTAAAATAAATTTGCTTCACTGAAGAAAGATTGATCATTTAATGAACACAGAAAGGTCAGATTTTGGCAAGACAAAAGTCTTGTCGCCTTGTCATATGATGCACCCAATCCTAGATTACAGCCTCATCTGTGATCAGTTACTGATCAATCAATTAGTGGGTGTGTATAAAAAGAACCCCAGCACACCAGACCTTCACATCAACTGCAACTTGACCTCTGACAACATGCCTAAGATCCACCCTGAGACCAAAGCGTTAATTATCAAGAGGCTGAAGACCAGATCCACTGCTGAGGTGGCTGACACCTTCAATGTGTCTCAGCATCAAGTACAAAGAATAAGAAAAAGATCTGAAAAGACTGGAGATGTTTTTGACAAGCCCAGGTCCGGCAGACCCCGCAAGACAACTGCTCGGGAGGACCGTTTGTTGATTCGAAAATCCAAGGCCAGCCCCTTTTCCACTGCAGCAGAGCTCCACCAGGCCTGGTCACCTCAAGTCCCTGTGTCAACCAGAACAGTTTGTAGAATTCTGTCTCGAAATGGCCTCCATGGTCGAATCAGTGCACAGAAACCAGCACTAAACAAAAGGCAATTAAAAAACCGTGTGGCATTTGCCAAGGCCCACAGCCTGCTAAAAGGATGGACACTGGAAAAGTGGCAGAAGGTGGATTTCTCAGATGAATCCTCGGTTGAATTACATCACAGCCGCCGCAAATATTGCAGGAGACCTACTGGAGCCCGCATGGATCCAAGATTCACCCAGAAAACAGTTAAGTTTGGTGGCGGAAAAATCATGGTCTGCGGTTACATCCAGTATGGGGGTGTGCGAGACATTTGCAGGGTGGAAGGCAATATCAATAGCCTAAAATATCAAAAAGTATTAGCTACCTCTTACATTCCCAACCATAAAAGGGGTCAAATTTTGCAGCAGGATGGTGCTCCATCGCATACTTCTATTTCTACATCAAAGTTCCTCAAGGCGAAGAAGATCAAGGTGCTCCAGGACTGGCCAGCCCAGTCACCAGACATGAACATCATTGAGCATGTCTGGGGTAGAATGAAAGAGGAAGCATGGAAGGCAAAACCAAAGAATCTTGATGAACTCTGGGAGGCATGTAAGACTGCTTTCTTTGCTATTCCTGATGACTTCATCAACAAATTGTATGAATCATTGTTGAACCGCATGGATGCAGTCCTTCAAGCTCATGGAAGTCATACAAGATATTAAATATGGATCTCACAGCACCACTACTTAATTCACTGACGTTATGCAACATATTTTTGTATTTGAAGTAAATTATTTGTTCAATTTTCTGTAGGCGACAAGACTTTTGTCTTGCCAAAATCTGACCTTTCTGTGTTCATTAAATGCTCAATCTTTCTTCAGTGAAGCAAATTTATTTTAGTATATTGAGCATAATTTGGGAGGGTTTTAGCTTTCATATGAGACATTTCTAAAAGCAATCGATTAATTTAAAGTCAGGTTATAAGATTTTGTTTCTACAAAATGGATAAGCGACAAGACTTTTGTCAGGTCGGCAACCTTAAATACTCAAAGAGCCATTTGGACCGTCTCCCACAGAAAAGAAAACACCCGGAGCCACAAAACCCTTTTGACATCTAAACCAGCGCTAACCAGGGGAACTACAGGCAAAACTACATCTCCCAGAAAACGGACTACAACAAGCGCATCATCCTCCACTACAGCTCATAAGCGCGAGTCTTAAGAGAATTATTTACACCTTTCAGTCTTTTCATCACAACAGTAGCAACATAAATAAAGTGCATGAGTGAAATAAAGAACTGCGCTGCACACGTACGACCTGCACTAATCTCTGAAAGTGAATCTGCCCATGTAGCATTAAGCGTTCCGTTTTCTTCAGAAACTTTTCTTGGATTTATCCATCATTGGGCCGAAAATCATACTGCTGATGTAGGTGCCGGTAAGTCCGGGCTGCCAGTGTGTGCTGGGTGGTGCACATCGGCGGCTTTGACGCATGTTTTGAGCGACAAAAATATTAAAAACGTTTTATTTAAATGTTACAAGATTACGATTATCTACAATTTTAGATTTACATTAAAAAACGAACAAACTAAAATAAAAATACAATGTAATTAAATACTCATTATTATTTTCCAAAGTCACAGGGAGCCACGACAGAACGATGAAAGAGCCACATGCAGCTTTGGAGCCGCGGGTTGCTGACCCCTGTCCTAGATTCATTATCCCATATATCTTCAGCTCCTAGAGGAATTAAATGGTAGAGCTGTCACATTTAGTTTACTGCAGTTTATGTCTATTTAAGACTGCATTTATGTGCAGCAACATTATGAAAAAAACTGCATTTTTACTGTAGTTTTTTTTTTTTATTTCATTGAAAGTAACTAAGTAACTTTTACTCAAAGTACATTTGAAATGAAGTAATTTTTTACTTTTACTCAAGTACATTTTCAGACAGGTACTTTTACTTTTACTTGAGTAGGATTTAAGCAGTAAAGATACTTTCACTTAATTACAATTTTTCTGTACTTTTTCCACCTCTGGTCTAATACAGCTGTAGGTTTAGAAACAAAAAATGTTTTCAGGTTATTGGTTTACTCATGTTGGAGAGTGCTGCAAAGCTTAAATGTAACTCTAAACCACTGGGTTTATCAAGTTTAGTGTGTCTACAAATGTTCTGCTTCATTGAAATACGAATTTTAATTTGAGAGTGATTAACCTTTTTTTATGCTGGTTGTGGGTTTGCAGTTCTCATAAGTGACACATTATCACATTTTCATCTTTCCAGGTTGTGTTTATGATAATCTGTCTGATTTTTCAGGATTTGTGGCTGTAATTTCTGTGCATGTGCATGTTTCTGTTATGAGTAACTACTAACCCACTACTAACACTAACCCTGCACAAACAGGGTGGGTTTAATCCAGCCACAAAGGGGCACTGTGTCTCCTTTGTGCCAGTCCCCAGCCTGGACAAATGGAGAGGGTTGCTTCGGCTTAAAACCCACCTCTGCTCTTTGTCTAACTTTCATTTGTTTTCTGTGTTTTTGTGTGACTAGGCTAACTTGGTCCTTCCTCAAGTTACACTTGGCAATAATAAAACAAACTATTCAGTAATGTTTTTTGACTTCTGTATGTAAAATACTGGTACAGGCAGGTTCACAGGACTTAAGTCTACGGGTGTTTCCCAATTACCAGGATCCTCTGCTTCTGAACCACTTCGAACAGGTCCATGTCATTAGAGCTCCACCAAGTGGTGTTCCAGTTACCCCAAAGCCCTCATGGCCTCCGCGCTCCACTCCTCTGGCTCTTTCACCAACGATGCCCGGGTGGATCCTTTGCTGCCTTGGAGCACTTCAAATTACCCACCATGCACTGCAGCTTCATTTTTTACTAACTTTTTATAATCAGTAAAATACATTTTGATAAAATAAAACTCATTATGCAATAAAGAAAATATTTTGCCATGTTGGCCACATTGCTGCAGATAACACTGTTATCAGATCAAATTAATTAAAATCAGGACAAATGCATTAAAATCATTTTCAGAAGGGGATTGGGAATACAACAGGCCTTTCTTACGAAAATGTTTCATTTCTGTAGGTTAATAATCAGCCTAAATAACTCGACTTTGTAGAAGCATTGATGTTTTTTTAAAACGCCATCCATCCATTTTCTCCCGCATAATCCGGCTGGGTCGCGGGGTCAGCACGCTGTGCACCAGACCCAGACCCCTATGAACCCCTCTGCAGGTGGTGAGCCCACAGGAGGGAGGAATTCAACTCTTGAGTTTTATTGTGTTTGATCTGGTCACGTGACACAGTGCTGTCGCTCTCTCCAGAGCCATTTCCAGGTGCTTTCCTGAGCTGTGAGCAGGACACTTTGCTTTGCTTCAGAGGAGCTGACTCTGGAGGAGGGTCTCTGGAGGAAGGATCCTGGGAATTGAGAAACACCCTACAAGAATCATTGTCTAACACCATGTAATTCAGTGTAAACCCTGTCTCTTCTGGGTGTAACATCATGTGATTCACTTAAATTTATTTTGTGAAGAGAACTTCAGGGGGTGCTATATTTAAAGGAAACTTCTGGAGGCAGGTGGTTAAACATCTTGCAGACAGTGAGGGACGCTGGGTGATACTAATTGATATTGATCAGGTACAATTTATTTTGATAAATATCTATGCAGCTAACAATAAAACAACAAATTATTCTCAAGTATTGAAACTAAAATATGTAATTGGTTATCAAAATTTCCTTCAGCCAAAATCATTTGTAGTGTGGTTTCCCCCAAAAGACCAAAAGTCCAGTGAACATATGCAACAGAATGAACTTGATTGACATTTGGAGATACAAAAACCCAGACACCAAAATGTACACGGCGCAAAAAGACATGTCCTTACAGTCACGATTAGACTTCTGGCTCAGCAAATATTGATAATACTGAAACAACAGAAATGACACCTACTGCATTCTCAGATCACAAAACAGTTACTGCTGAAATAACTATCTCATCCAAAAGGCCAAGATATAATACGGATTACTGGAAATTCAATAAAACCCTAATCAATAGTGGAGACTTCCAAAAACAAATGGAAAAAACTTGTTGAAAAACACTGGAGAATAGCTGCTATGACACTGCTATGGGAAGTCTTATGAAATGATGAAATCTGAAATAAGGAAGTTGATTATTTTATTTAGCCAAAAAATGTCTAAAGGAAAATGAATGCAAATTGTTACTAAAATTATGGAACTGATTCAAAAAGTAATCTTAACTGAGGATGAGCAAACAGAAATTGAACTATGTCAGACTGCTTTAGATCAAATGTATGAGGAAAATGCGAAAAGTGCTTTTATTTAATCTAGAAGAAAATGGCTAGAACAAGGAGAAAAATGATAAGAATAAGAAAAGAAAATACTTTTTAAAATTGGAAATAAGAAACTTTGAAATGTCCATGATAAGTAAACTTAAAATCAGTGATAATGTGTGTGAAGATAAGTTAATTGCAAACTGTGGCCAGTAAATTGTACACCAGGGAAACGCTTGATGAAACTGAAATGACAGGTAGAAGTATCAAATAATGTTATAATGAATATACTGTATAAGAGAGGACAGTCTTGTTTTATTTGTAGATTTCAATAGGACGTTTGACACGGTCAGTCACCAATTTATGATAACTCATCTGGCTTCGGAAAGTGTTTTATTGCTGCATTCCACACACTTTACAAAGACTGTAATAGCTCTGTCACAATATTATCTCCCAGGACCAGTATCGAACGAGGAATAAAGCAAGGCCAGGCCCTACCCTTGTTGCACAAATGATAGTGACTCATATCAAAAGGACCAGTTTTCAGAGTATCTTGGCCTTTAACAGGGAATTTAAAATCTCACAGCTGGCAGATGATTTTGGGTTATTCTGGGTTATGTGTAAATGTGGATAAATCTGTTTGTTTGTTCTGAAATGTATGGTGATTTTTACTTAATCGCTGGAATCTCAACTTTAATGAATCAAGTTCAAACAAGTTTCAATATGTGGCTGATGCGAAATGTGTCGATATATGGTAGAATTCTATCAGCATACTGAATCTCAAGGTCAGTATACGTTTCTCTGGCCCTGAATATGCCCAGTAATTAATATACATAAGAAACTAGATAAACTACTCTTCATCTGGTGAAATAAGGCCTTAAATACATATGGAGGGTTGGAAGCTCTAAGTCATGAGACTATTAAACATGTATTTAAAATGAAATGGAAGAGGTAAGAGGCAGAGGAAGAGGTAAACTTATGGAGCGCAGTTCTTAAATACATACAAAATTGACAGGCGTTACTTTCCTGGAGACTGATCTACAAGCACAGCTTCGTGCCAACCAGCTGCTACATTTGGAATAACGAACAAATCAAGCATCACAATAAATCATTATTTCTCAGAATCTTGTTTGACAGTTGGATAGTTTGGGTTAATCAACTGATCACTGCACAAGAACAGTTTTTTTTTTTTCATACAATGAATTCAGTGGCATGTATTTTGAATCTTGCATTGTGAAGCAACAGCAGCAGCTGGCAGCACCACTGAAGAAGCCCCACGTCAAGAAGTGCCTGTCTTGTGGCCAGCCAAAGTCCAAGTATGAGGGCGATGGCAGCTCCATCCATGAGTTCTATCAGTAGGGTCCTGCCATATATTTCTACTGCTCCACCAAGGTTTTCAAAACTTATAGAGTAGAAGGTCTGACAAACTCAAGGGGCGCCTTTTACGGACTTTGTGGCCACAGAGCTCTTCCAGAGGGAGAGACAGGAGTCACACTGTACAATATATTACTCAAGTAAGTGTACTGTCTGTCCGTCTGTAAAAGTATTGTCTGAAAACTCTACAATAAAATTACATTTTAAAAATGTAAATTTTACTGTATGACTTTACACCTCTGGTGTAAAGTTTAATGTAAATAGTTGTAATTACACACACTGTGGGGTTGACATCATTGATCTGTTTTATAATATAGTATATGTGAATATGTATGTAAATATGAGTAATCATTCATCTGTGTGCATATATACCCTGTGTTCTCCTTTGCCCTTTGTTGGTCCATTGTCATTATCAGTGTCTCCTCATGTCATGGCCATGCTGATTTTTGGATTTTGGTCATTCTTTGTTTGTTATTAAAGAACTTTAAGAGCAGCCCTGCATTTTGGGTCCTCCCTCTGTTTCTACATGACAGAATGGACCAACCGATCAGACCCAAGCAGACTGTTCTCCTTTTTTATTTTTTGTTAATGTATGGGAAGTGGATTGTCTCCTGCAGCTGCTCTGCAGCAGGCCCAGGACTATGTCTTGTAAATAAATTGTGTCTGAACTGTATATATTTTGTTTTTCATTTATATCTGTCAATAAATATTGTTTAAATGATTTGTGGATTTTCTTTCCTGCATTATTATAGATTATAGATAATTATATTATATAATGTGGAGTTAATATGATTAACTTAGATTCAGGAGCTGGACCACGCCTCAACCTCCTCGCCAGCCAACCACAGCTCATCTCAACCACGCCTTCAATTACCCAGAAGCCCTATTTATACAGCCTATCCCAACAACACCGTCAGTGTCAGCTCTCTCGACCCGGGATGCGAACAACCCGTCAGATTCAAACACACGCCTGTTACACGTTTCCTAGTTCCTTCCAGTTCGTGAATTCCTCATGCCGTGACGCATCCCACGAGAATCTCATCCAGGGATCTGCAGCCGGAGGATCTTCCATCGCATGTCCGCTCCGCGGTAAGAACCTCCAGCCCACGGCCCACGCCGCCCAGCGAACGCTCCATGCTTACGCCTACACAACGGACCTCCGTCTCCAAGGAGCGCCGTGCTTCCACCGTCACCATCTCTGTAGCTGGCAGTATCTGCGGGTTATTCTCGTTGACTTCCTAGGCCGCCTCACCCTCCTCGTTTAGGCGTTTGGCGCAACCCGACTCCCAGCGACCACAGCATTTGGCGCGGCCCTGGCCTCCAGCGACTACGGCGCTCGACACAGCCCAGCCCCGCGGCGCGGCTCCGGCAACCACGGCATTCGGCGCAGCCCGGCAACCAGCGACTACGGCGCTCGGCCCGGCCCGGCTTCGGCAACCACGGCATTCGGCGCGGCCCGGCCTCCAGCGACTGCGGCCCGGCCTCCAGCGCCCACGGCGTTCAGCACCGCCTGGTACCCGCCTAACCCTTCAGGCTGACAACACATCAGGACAGGACCTTCAACCGTTTAGTTCAAGAAGATAACCCTGGCACTCTGAAACGAGATGACCGAGCTTCCGGCTTCCCGCCACGGTTCCCACGCGCAGCTGCTGACGTCATCACGCTCACCCCTCCTGTACTACAGTCTCACAGCTCCCCCTGCTGGGGGCTAAGTAGCATCACCACCAGTGGCTGGTAAACATCTTCTGTCTACTGTGCAGTCTTCTCTGAATCCCCTTGTATCCATCTCAGCCTGCTTCCACAGCCCCCCTCGTCTTATCTCTGTTTCGCAGGCTGCACAATTCCCCATGCACACGCAGCTTCTCGCCATTGTTTTTCTCTTTCAGTCATCATGAGCTAGATGGCTTCTCGCACTCTACCCACAACAGGCAGAGCCTCTAATCCGTTTCCCCTCTTCTGCTCTATCCCTTTCCCCACACCCCCTCCCCTTACCCAACACCCAAATGTAATTTCTCATGTTGTTGCACAGCCTACAGAGTCACCACGCCCACTCACACCATTCTCGTTCACACGATTGCTTGACCCGTCTCTACACCTGCACACTACGCCATCCCAGTATTCAGCCTCTCCTACCGACTTGCATCTGCCCATTCTAGCTCATGCAACTCATGCTAGCTCACGCTATTCCAACACATGCTAGCTAAGCGGTCTCTACACCCGCTCTCTGCTATTCCGATATTCAGCACCCGTCGACTCGCGTCACTCACTCTATTCCAGCTCAAGCCAATCATGCAATTTTGAGGTACGGTAGCCGTCTTTACACCTACTCGCCATTAACTCATATTCCGGCCCTCACTGTCCCACGCTATTATAGCTTGTGCAGCTCACGTCATTCATTACATGTTAGCTTAAGCCGCCATTAACCATGTGTCACGCTATACAGCCCCTCCCAGTGCTGCCCTCACCCCAGGTTACACCATCTTGGCTCACCACCTCTTACCCAATCGAGAGACATTCTGTCTCGGCATCAATTGTAAACTGTGTTATGATAGAATGATCAGCTGTATGTGATTTTATTTTATTTTATTTTATTTTTTTTTTTAATAATGTATTCTCTATACTTTAAATTAATACTTAATTTGACCTTTTTAAATGTACAAACACTGAAAGCTAACTTAAACATTTGGTAATCTTAGTTTTTGTTCATTATTGCAATCTTGCGTCTTCTGATCCAAGCAGGTTTTGAACCCGGGTCTGGAGCAATTATTTGATGAACAACACTAATCTCTGCATTCTGATTGGCTGTGCTTCTTCATAGCAGCACATGGCTGACAGGCTCATTCTGATGGCTGACTCTCTGTGCCCACTATAAGCGATTGGCCGGTGGCCAGTCGTGTATTGTGCAGAGATTAGTATAGAATGCAGAGATTAGTGCTCTTGCATAAAATAATTGCCCCAGAACAGGGTTCAAACCCAGCCTGGATCAAAAGACGCAAGATTGCAGTAATGAACAAGCGGCTATACAGCGGCTATACAGCGGCTATACAGCGGCTATACAGCGGCTATACAGCGGCTATACAGCGGCTATACAGCGGCTATACAGCGGCTATACAGCGGCTATACAGCGGCTATACAGCGGCTATACAGCGGCTATACAGCGGCTATACAGCGGCTATACAGCGGCTATACAGCGGCTATACAGCGGCTATACAGCGCATTTAGACCAACTATGCAATCCTGCTATGCAATCCTGCCTTAGAAGTGAAAGAATGGGCAAACTACAATATGTGGAGGCTTCTCCTGTCAAAAGGACATGATTTCAGGCATGAGCTCGCTTTAGAACACAATGCTGTGGCCAGGACAGCCCCAGGACTTTTAATGCATTTCAAATGCATTGAGCTTAAACTCAAAAGTGAAACTGTGGGAAAACTACAGGAGATATCAGTGCTTTTTTTTGCTGTGCAAGTAGGGCTTGTGGACCTGTACAAAATGCATTTGGAATCTTTGTTCTATCTGGTTCTATGCATTTCTTTTTTTACTGATGCAAACACGTTTTCAGCGGCTGTACACCACATTTAGACCAACTATGCAATCCTGCCTTAGAAGTGAAAGAAGGTGCAAACTACACAATGTGGGGGCTTCTCCTGTCAAAAGGACATAATTACTGGCGTCCAAATGACAAAAAATAAAAAATCAATTAATCAATTACTACTACAGTACAGTTGTAGTCCTCGTCTTTGTTGTTGGGGCCTTTTATCAGTTTTTGCAGAACATCATCTTCACATTTGCATTTGATTAAGGAAGGACATGCTTGGATTCCTCCAATCCACAAATAGCGCACTCACACACTCACACACACACACTATAATAATCTAACATCAACACATATCCGTGTGCTAAATAATTTTGTGCTGTAAATGTTGTGTTTTTTTCATCTGTAGTGTGTCTTGGCTTCACTGTGTTGTCTGTGTCCACCAGAGTGAGGCGCTAATTGTAATTTCATTGTTTGTTTTCCCATTTAATGACAGTAAAGGAATCAATCTATCAGTCAACATCAAAAAGTTTTAATATCTGTTTTTTCATCATTAAAGAAGAAATAGGAAAAGTGTCTTACCTCTGACTGTTATTTGAAGAATGTCACAAACAGCTGTGGTGGCACGGTGGCTGAGTGGCAACAGTCATGCCTCACAGCAAGAAGGTTACGGGTTCGATCCCCGGGTCTCCTGGGCCTTTCTGTCTGGAGTTTGCATGTTTTTTTGCAGAGCAGGGAGGATGGTGTTAAATGCAGAGCTGAAGTCCACAAACAGGATCCTGGCGTAGGTTCTCGGAGTCCAGATGCTGAAGGATGAAGTGGAGGGCCAGGTTGATGGCGTCGTCTACCGACCGATTTGCTCTGTAGGCGAACTGCAGAGGGTCCAGGAGGGGGGAGGTGAAGGACTTGAGGTGAGGCAGAACCAGGCGCTCAAATGACTTCATGACTACAGACGTCAGCGCCACAGGTCTGTAGTCATTAAGTCCAGTGATCCTGGGCTTCTTGGGGACGGGAACGATGGTGGACAGCTTGAAGCAGGCTGGGACATGGCATGACTCCAGGGAGGTGTTAAAGATGTCCGTGAAGACAGGAGCCAGTTCTTCAGCGCAGTGTCTCAGGGTGGAAGGAGAGACACCGTCCGGACCTGGGGCTTTCCGTGGGTTTTGCCAATGGAGGAGCTGACACCCATCCTGAGCTTCTCACTCATCAGAAAGGGCTGGATTGTGTTAAAAGCACTGGAGAAATCAAAGAACAATATCCTCACAGAGCCTCCAACACTATCCAGGTGAGAGTGCCCTTTTAATCAGCATGCATTGAGGAGGGGGTGTGTGTGAGTTATGTGGAGGGAGGAGCGAGAGTTCAAAATGGTGAGGAGCGGCACGCTGATGTGAGGTAGATGGACAGGTAGGATGTTTTAAAAGGTTTAACCTGCACTGTAATACATGCTGGTACTCAAGGGTACACGCTGTTGTGTACAAGCTGTGCGCGCTGGGGACACGTGTGGTGACGTGCTGCGCAGTGTCCGCAGGTTCCAGACGAACGCACAGGCTGCAGTGAGAAGCCCCGTGCGGTCCCGCACACCGGGACAAGTTTATTGCCGACGGCACTGGCCGTAATGAAACTCAAACTCAAAAGTGAAATTGTGGGAAAACTACAAGAGATATCAATGCCATTTTTGCTGTGCAAGTAGGGCTTGTGGACCTGTACAAAATGCATTTGGAATCTTGGTTCTGTCTGCTTCTATGCCAAAGTTATAAGTGTTTTAATATTTTATTGTTGCAAATGCGTTTTCTGTGTGTGGTTCTGTGTGTTCTGGTTCTGTGTCTAATTCTGTTGGTGTATCTGGTTCTGTGTGTGGTTCGGGTTCTGTGTGTAGTTCTGTTGGTGATTCTGGTTCTGTGTGTGGTTCTGTTTCTTTGTGTGGTTCTGTGTGTGGTTCTGGTTCCGTGTGTTGTCCTGTGTGCGGTTCTGGTTCCGTGTGTTGTCCTGTGTGCGGTTCTGGTTCCGTGTGTTGTCCTGTGTGCGGTTCTCGTTCCGTGTGTTGTCCTGTGTGCGGTTCTCGTTCCGTGTGTTGTCCTGTGTGCGGTTCTCGTTCCGTGTGTTGTCCTGTGTGCGGTTCTCCTTCTGTGTGTTGTCCTGTGTGCGGTTCTCCTTCTGTGTGTTGTCCTGTGTGCGGTTCTCCTTCTGTGTGTTGTCCTGTGTGCGGTTCTCCTTCTGTGTGTTGTCCTGTGTGCGGTTCTCCTTCTGTGTGTTGTCCTGTGTGCGGTTCTCCTTCTGTGTGTTGTCCTGTGTGCGGTTCTCCTTCTGTGTGTTGTCCTGTGTGCGGTTCTCCTTCTGTGTGTTGTCCTGTGTGCGGTTCTCCTTCTGTGTGTTGTCCTGTGTGCGGTTCTCCTTCTGTGTGTTGTCCTGTGTGCGGTTCTCCTTCTGTGTGTTGTCCTGTGTGCGGTTCTCCTTCTGTGTGTTGTCCTGTGTGCGGTTCTCCTTCTGTGTGTTGTCCTGTGTGCGGTTCTCCTTCTGTGTGTTGTCCTGTGTGCGGTTCTCCTTCTGTGTGTTGTCCTGTGTGCGGTTCTCCTTCTGTGTGTTGTCCTGTGTGCGGTTCTCCTTCTGTGTGTTGTCCTGTGTGCGGTTCTCCTTCTGTGTGTTGTCCTGTGTGCGGTTCTCCTTCTGTGTGTTGTCCTGTGTGCGGTTCTCCTTCTGTGTGTTGTCCTGTGTGCGGTTCTCCTTCTGTGTGTTGTCCTGTGTGCGGTTCTCCTTCTGTGTGTTGTCCTGTGTGCGGTTCTCCTTCTGTGTGTTGTCCTGTGTGCGGTTCTCCTTCTGTGTGTAGTTCTGTTTCTGTGTGTCGTTCTGGTTCTGTGTGTGGTTCTGGTTGTGGTTCTGTGTGTGGTCCTTGTTTTGTGTGTGTTTCTGGTTCTGTGTGTTATGGTTCTGTGTGTAATTCTGTTGGTGGATCTGGTTCTGAGTGTGGTTCTGGTTCTGTGGGTAGTTCTGTTGGTGATTCTGGTTCTGTGTGTATTTCTGTTTATGTGGTTCTGCTTCTGTGTCTGGTTCTGTGTGTAGTTCTGTTGGTGGTTCTGGTTCTGTGTGTAGTTCTGTTTATGTGGTTCTGCTTCTGTGTCTGGTTCTGTGTGTAGTTCTGTTGGTGGTTCTGGTTCTGTGTGTAGTTCTGTTTCTATGTGTGGTTCTGTGTGTAGATCTGTGTGTGGTTCTGGGTCTGTTTGTAGTTCTGTGTGTGGTTCTGTGTGTAGATCTGTGTGTGGTTCTGGGTCTGTTTGTGGTTCTGGTTCTGCGTATAGTTCTGTGTGTGGTTCTGTGTGTGCCTCTGGTTCTGTGTGTACTTCTGTTGGTGGTGGTGGTTCTGGTTCTGTGTGTGGTTCTGGTTCTGTGTGTGGGTCTGGTTCTGTGTGTGGGTCTGGTTCTGTGTGTGGTTCTCGTTCCGTGTGTGGTTCTCGTTCCGTGTGTGGTTCTCGTTCCGTGTGTGGTTCTCGTTCTGTGTGTGGTTCTCGTTCCGTGTGTGGTTCTCGTTCCGTGTGTGGTTCTCGTTCTGTGTGTAGTTCTGTGTGTAGTTCTGTTTGTGGTTCTGGTTCTGTGTGTGGTTCTGCTTTTGTGTGTCGTTCTGGTTCTGTTTGTGGTTCTGGTTGTGGTTCTGGTTCTGGTTCTGTGTGTGGTCCTTGTTTTGTGTGTGTTTCTGGTTCTGTGTGTTATGGTTCTGTGTGTAATTCTGTTGGTGGATCTGGTTCTGAGTGTGGTTCACATTCTGTGTGTGGTTCTGGTTCTGTGGGTAGTTCTGTTGGTGATTCTGGTTCTGTGTGTATTTCTGTTTATGTGGTTCTGCTTCTGTGTCTGGTTCTGTGTGTAGTTCTGTTGGTGGTTCTGGTTCTGTGTGTAGTTCTGTTTCTATGTGTGGTTCTGTGTGTAGATCTGTGTGTGGTTCTGGGTCTGTTTGTAGTTCTGTGTGTGGTTCTGTGTGTAGATCTGTGTGTGGTTCTGGGTCTGTTTGTGGTTCTGGTTCTGCGTATAGTTCTGTGTGTGGTTCTGTGTGTGCCTCTGGTTCTGTGTGTACTTCTGTTGGTGGTGGTGGTTCTGGTTCTGTGTGTGGTTCTGGTTCTGTGTGTGGGTCTGGTTCTGTGTGTGGGTCTGGTTCTGTGTGTGGTTCTCGTTCCGTGTGTGGTTCTCGTTCCGTGTGTGGTTCTCGTTCCGTGTGTGGTTCTCGTTCCGTGTGTGGTTCTCGTTCCGTGTGTGGTTCTCGTTCCGTGTGTGGTTCTCGTTCCGTGTGTGGTTCTCGTTCCGTGTGTGGTTCTCGTTCTGTGTGTAGTTCTGTGTGTAGTTCTGTTTGTGGTTCTGGTTCTGTGTGTGGTTCTGCTTTTGTGTGTCGTTCTGGTTCTGTTTGTGGTTCTGGTTGTGGTTCTGGTTCTGGTTCTGTGTGTGGTCCTTGTTTTGTGTGTGTTTCTGGTTCTGTGTGTTATGGTTCTGTGTGTAATTCTGTTGGTGGATCTGGTTCTGAGTGTGGTTCACATTCTGTGTGTGGTTCTGGTTCTGTGGGTAGTTCTGTTGGTGATTCTGGTTCTGTGTGTATTTCTGTTTATGTGGTTCTGCTTCTGTGTCTGGTTCTGTGTGTAGTTCTGTTGGTGGTTCTGGTTCTGTGTGTAGTTCTGTTTCTATGTGTGGTTCTGTGTGTAGATCTGTGTGTGGTTCTGGGTCTGTTTGTAGTTCTGTGTGTGGTTCTGTGTGTAGATCTGTGTGTGGTTCTGGGTCTGTTTGTGGTTCTGGTTCTGCGTATAGTTCTGTGTGTGGTTCTGTGTGTGCCTCTGGTTCTGTGTGTACTTCTGTTGGTGGTGGTGGTTCTGGTTCTGTGTGTGGTTCTGGTTCTGTGTGTGGTTCTGGTTCTGTGTGTGGTTCTGGTTCTGTGTGTGGTTCTGTGTGTGGTTCTGGTTCTGTGTGTAGTTCTGTGTGTGGTTCTTGTTCTCATCGTGATTCTGTGTGTGGTTCTGGTTCTGTGTGTGTTTCTGGTTCTGTGTGTAGGTCTGTGTGTGGTTCTGCTTCTGTGTATAGTTCTGTGTGTGCTTCTGCTTCTGTGTGTCGTTCTGGTTCTGTTTGTGGTTCTGTTTGTAGTTCTGTGTGTGGTTCTGGTTCTGTGTGTAGTTCTGTTTGTGGTTCTGTGTGTAGTTCATTGTGTGGTTTCTGTTTCTGGTTGTGGTTCTGATTCTGTGTGGTCCTTGTTCTGTTTGTGGTTCTGTTTGTAGTTCTTGTTCTGTGTGTAGTTATGGTTCTTTGTGTGGTTTTGTGTGTGGTTTTGTGTGTGGTTTTGTGTGTGGTTCTGTGTGTAGTTATGTTGGTGGTTGTGGTTCTGTTTGTGGTTCTGGTTCTGTGTGTGGTTCTGGTTCTGTGTTTTGTCCTGTGTGTATTTCTGGTTTTGTGTGTAATTCTGTCTGTGGTTCTTGTTCTGGGTGTGGTTTTTGTTCTGGGTGTGGTTTTTGTTCTGGGTGTGGTTCTTGTTCTGGGTGTGGTTCTTGTTCTGGGTGTGGTTCTTGTTCTGGGTGTGGTTCTTGTTCTGGGTGTGGTTCTTGTTCTGGGTGTGGTTCTTGTTCTGGGTGTGGTTCTTGTTCTGGGTGTGGTTCTTGTTCTGGGTGTGGTTCTGGTTCTGTGTGTAGTTCTGTTTGTGGTTCTGGTTCTGTGTGTAGTTCTGTTTGTGGTTCTGGTTCTGTGTGTAGTTCTGTTTGTGGTTCTGGTTCTGTGTGTGGTTCTGCTTTTGGTTCTGGTTCTGTGTGTGGTTCTGCTTTTGTGTGTCGTTCTGGTTCTGTTTGTGGTTCTGTATGTGGTTCTGGTTCTTTGTGTAGTTCAGTGTGTGGTTCTGGTTCTGTGTGTGGTCCTGGTTCTTTGTGTTATGGTTCTGTGTGTAATTCTGTTGGTGGATCTGGTTCTGTGTGTGGTTCACGTTCTGTGTGTGGTTCACGTTCTGTGTGTGGTTCTGTTTCTATGTGTGGTTCTGTGTGTGGTTATGGTTGTGTGTGTGTTTCTGTGTGCAGTTCTGGTTCTGTTTGTAGTTCTGTGTGTGGTTCTGGTTCTGTGTGTGGTTCTGGTTCTGTGTGTGGTTCTGGTTCTGTGTGTAGATCTGTGTGTGGTTGTGGTTCTGGTTCTGCGTGTAGTTCTGTGTGTGGTTCTGGTTGTGGTTCTATGTGTGGTTCTGGTTCTTGTTCTGTGTGTGGTTCTGTGTGTGGTTCTGGTTCTGTGTGTGGTTCTGGTTCTGTGTGTAGTTCTGTGTGTGGTTCTGGTTCTGTGTGTAGTTCATTGTGTGGTCCTTGTTCTGTTTGTGGTTCTGTTTGTAGTTCTTGTTCTGTGTGTAGTTATGGTTCTTTGTGTGGTTTTGTGTGTGGTTCTGTGTGTGGTTCTGTGTGTAGTTATGTTGGTGGTTGTGGTTATGTTGGTGGTTGTGGTTCTGTTGGTGGTTGTGGTTCTGTTGGTGGTTGTGGTTCTGTTTGTGGTTCTGGTTCTGTGTGTGGTTCTGGTTCTGTGTTTTGTCCTGTGTGTATTTCTGGTTTTGTGTGTAATTCTGTCTGTGGTTCTTGTTCTGGGTGTGGTTCTTCTTCTGTGTATAGTTCTGTGTGTGGTTCTGCTTTTGTGTGTCGTTCTGGTTCTGTTTGTGGTTCTGGTTCTGTGTGTGGTCCTGGTTCTTTGTGTTATGGTTCTGTGTGTTATGGTTCTGTGTGTAATTCTGTTGGTGGATCTGGTTCTGTGTGTGGTTCACGTTCTGTGTGTGGTTCACGTTCTGTGTGTGGTTCACGTTCTGTGTGTGGTTCTGGTTCTGTGTGTGGTTCTGGTTCTGTGTGTGGTTCTGTTTCTTTGTGTGGTTCTGTGTGTGGTTCTGCTTCTGTGTGTGGTTCTGTGTGTGCTTCTGGTTCCGTGTGTTGTCCTGTGTGCGGTTCTGGTTCCGTGTGTTGTCCTGTGTGCGGTTCTGGTTCCGTGTGTTGTCCTGTGTGCGGTTCTGGTTCCGTGTGTTGTCCTGTGTGCGGTTCTCGTTCCGTGTGTTGTCCTGTGTGCGGCTCTCGTTCCGTGTGTTGTCCTGTGTGCGGCTCTCGTTCTGTGTGTTGTCCTGTGTGCGGCTCTCGTTCTGTGTGTTGTCCTGTGTGCGGTTCTCGTTCTGTGTGTTGTCCTGTGTGCGGTTCTCCTTCTGTGTGTTGTCCTGTGTGTGGTTCTGGTTCTTGTTCTGTGTGTTGGTCTGTGGTTCTGGTTTTCTGTGTGTGGTTCTATGCGTGCCTGTAGTTCTGTGTGTAGTTCTGTTTCTGTGTGTGGTTCTGTGTGTGGGTCTGGTTCTGTGTGTTGTCCTGTTTGTAGTTCTGGTTCTGTGTGTAGTTCTGGTTCTTTGTGTAGTTCTGTTTCTTTGTGTGGTTCTGTGTGTGGTTCTCCTTCTGTGTGTAGTTCTGTTTGTAGTTCTGTTGGTGGCTCTGGTTCTGTGTGTAGTTCTGTTTCTGTGTGTGGTTGTGTGTGCAGTTCTGTTTCTGTGTGTGGTTGTGTGTGCGGTTCTGGTTGTGTGTGTGTTTCTGTGTGCGGTTCTGGTTCTGTTTGTAGTTCTGTGTGTGGTTCTGTTTGTGGTTCTGGTTCTTGTTCTGTGTGTTGGTCTGTTTGTGGTTCTGGTTCTGTGTGTTGGTCTGTTTGTGGTTCTGGTTCTGTGTGTAGTTCTGTTTGTGGTTCTGGTTCAGTGTGTGGTTCTGGTTCTGTGTGTGGTTTTGTGTGTGGTTCTGCTTCTGTTTATAGTTCTGTGTGTGATTCTGGTTCTGTGTATAGTTCTGTTGGTGGTTCTGGTTCTGTGTGTGGCTCTCGTTCTGTCTGTGGTTCTCGTTCTCTGTGTAGTTCTGTGTATGGTTCTGGTTCTGTGTGTAGTTCTGTTTCTGTGTGTGGGTCTGTGTGTGGTTCTGCTTCTGTGTATAGTTCTGTGTGTCGTTCTGGGTCTGTTTGTGGTTCTGTTTGTAGTTCTGTGTGGGGTTCTGGTTCTGTGTGTAGTTTAGTGTGTGGTTTCTGTTTCTGGTTGTGGTTCTGATTCTGTGTGTGGTCCTTGTTCTGTTTGTGGTTCTGTTTGTAGTTCTGGTTCTGTGTGTGGTTCTGGTTCTCAGTGTGGTTCTGTTTCTGTGTGTTATGGTTCTTTATGTGGTTCTGTGTGTGTTTCTGGTTTTGTGTGTGGTTCTGGTTCTGTGTGTAGTTATGTTGGAGGTTGTGGTTCTGTGTGTGGTTCTCGTTCCGTGTGTGGTTCTCGTTCCGTGTGTGGTTCTCGTTCCGTGTGTGGTTCTCGTTCCGTGTGTGGTTCTCGTTCCGTGTGTGGTTCTCGTTCCGTGTGTGGTTCTCGTTCTGTGTGTAGTTCTGTGTGCGGTTCTCGTTCTGTGTGTAGTTCTGTGTGCGGTTCTCGTTCTGTGTGTAGTTCTGTGTGCGGTTCTCGTTCTGTGTGTAGTTCTGTGTGTGGTCCTTGTTTTGTGTGTGTTTCTGGTTCTGTGTGTTATGGTTCTGTGTGTAATTCTGTTGGTGGATCTGGTTCTGAGTGTGGTTCACATTCTGTGTGTGGTTCTGGTTCTGTGGGTAGTTCTGTTGGTGGTTCTGGTTCTGTGTGTTATGGTTCTGTGTGTAATTCTGTTGGTGGATCTGGTTCTGAGTGTGGTTCACATTCTGTGTGTGGTTCTGGTTCTGTGGGTAGTTCTGTTGGTGGTTCTGGTTCTGTGTGTAGTTCTGTTTCTATGTGTGGTTCTGTGTGTAGATCTGTGTGTGGTTCTGGGTCTGTTTGTAGTTCTGTGTGTGGTTCTGGTTCTGTGTGTGGTTCTGTGTGTAGATCTGTGTGTGGTTCTGGATCTGTTTGTGGTTCTGGTTCTGCGTATAGTTCTGTGTGTGGTTCTGTGTGTGCCTCTGGTTCTGTGTGTACTTCTGTTGGTGGTGGTGGTTCTGGTTCTGTGTGTGGTTCTGGTTCTGTGTGTGGTTCTGGTCCTGTGTGTAGTTCTGTGTGTGGTTCTGGTTCTGTGTGTAGTTCTGTGTGTGGTTCTTGTTCTCTTCGTGATTCTGTGTGTGGTTCTGGTTCTGTGTGTGGTTCTGGTTCTGTGTGTGGTTCTGGTTCTGTGTGTGTTTCTGGTTCTGTGTGTAGGTCTGTGTGTGGTTCTGCTTCTGTGTATAGTTCTGTGTGTGCTTCTGCTTCTGTGTGTCGTTCTGGTTCTGTTTGTGGTTCTGTTTGTAGTTCTGTGTGTGGTTCTGGTTCTGTGTGTAGTTCTGTTTGTGGTTCTGTGTGTAGTTCATTGTGTGGTTCTGGTTCTGTGTGTAGTTCTGTTTGTGGTTCTGTGTGTAGTTCATTGTGTGGTTTCTGTTTCTGGTTGTGGTTCTGATTCTGTGTGGTCCTTGTTCTGTTTGTGGTTCTGTTTGTAGTTCTTGTTCTGTGTGTAGTTATGGTTCTTTGTGTGGTTTTGTGTGTGGTTTTGTGTGTGGTTTTGTGTGTGGTTTTGTGTGTGGTTTTGTGTGTGGTTTTGTGTGTGGTTTTGTGTGTGGTTTTGTGTGTGGTTCTGTGTGTAGTTATGTTGGTGGTTGTGGTTCTGTGTGTGGTTCTGGTTCTGTGTGTGGTTCTGGTTCTGTGTTTTGTCCTGTGTTTATTTCTGGTTTTGTGTGTAATTCTGTCTGTGGTTCTTGTTCTGGGTGTGGTTCTTGTTCTGGGTGTGGTTTTTGTTCTGGGTGTGGTTCTTGTTCTGGGTGTGGTTCTTGTTCTGGGTGTGGTTCTTGTTCTGGGTGTAGTTCTGGGTGTGGTTCTTGTTCTGGGTGTAGTTCTGTTTGTGGTTCTGGTTCTGTGTGTAGTTCTGTTTGTGGTTCTGGTTCTGTGTGTAGTTCTGTTTGTGGTTCTGGTTCTGTGTGTGGTTCTGCTTCTGTGTATAGTTCTGTGTGTGGTTCTGCTTTTGTGTGTCGTTCTGGTTCTGTTTGTGGTTCTGTATGTGGTTCTGGTTCTTTGTGTAGTTCAGTGTGTGGTTCTGGTTCTGTGTGTGGTTCTGGTTCTGTGTGTGGTTCTGGTTCTGTGTGTGGTCCTGGTTCTTTGTGTTATGGTTCTGTGTGTTATGGTTCTGTGTGTTATGGTTCTGTGTGTAATTCTGTTGGTGGTTCACGTTCTGTGTGTGGTTCACGTTCTGTGTGTGGTTCACGTTCTGTGTGTGGTTCACGTTCTGTGTGTGGTTCACGTTCTGTGTGTGGTTCACGTTCTGTGTGTGGTTCTGTTTCTATGTGTGGTTCTGTGTGTGGTTCTGGTTGTGTGTGTGTTTCTGTGTGCAGTTCTGGTTCTGTTTGTAGTTCTGTGTGTGGTTCTGGTTCTGTGTGCAGTTCTGGTTCTGTTTGTAGTTCTGTGTGTGGTTCTGGTTCTGTGTGTGGTTCTGGTTCTGTGTGTAGATCTGTGTGTGGTTGTGGTTCTGGTTCTGTGTGTGGTTCTGGTTCTGTGTGTGGTTCTGGTTGTGGTTGTGGTTCTATGTGTGGTTCTGGTTCTTGTTCTGTGTGTTGGTCTGTTTGTGGTTCTGGTTCTGTGTGTAGTTCTGTTTCTGTGTGTGGTTCTGTGTGTGGTTCTGGTTCTGTGTGTGGTTCTGGTTCTGTGTGTAGTTCTGTGTGTGGTTCTGTGTGTAGTTCATTGTGTGGTTTCTGTTTCTGGTTGTGGTTCTGATTCTGTGTGGTCCTTGTTCTGTTTGTGGTTCTGTTTGTAGTTCTTGTTCTGTGTGTAGTTATGGTTCTTTGTGTGGTTTTGTGTGTGGTTCTGTGTGTGGTTCTGTGTGTAGTTATGTTGGTGGTTGTGGTTCTGTTTGTGGTTCTGGTTCTGTGTGTGGTTCTGGTTCTGTGTTTTGTCCTGTGTGTATTTCTGGTTTTGTGTGTAATTCTGTCTGTGGTTCTTGTTCTGGGTGTGGTTCTTGTTCTGGGTGTGGTTCTTCTTCTGTGTATAGTTCTGTGTGTGGTTCTGCTTTTGTGTGTCGTTCTGGTTCTGTTTGTGGTTCTGGTTCTGTGTGTGGTCCTGGTTCTTTGTGTTATGGTTCTGTGTGTTATGGTTCTGTGTGTAATTCTGTTGGTGGTTCACGTTCTGTGTGTGGTTCTGGTTCTGTGTGTGGTTCTGGTTCTGTGTGTGGTTCTGGTTCTGTGTGTAGTTCTGTTTCTATGTGTGGTTCTGTGTGTGGTTCTGTTTCTATGTGTGGTTCTGTGTGTGGTTCTGTTTCTTTGTGTGGTTCTGTGTGTGGTTCTGCTTCTGTGTGTGGTTCTGTGTGTGCTTCTGGTTCCGGGTGTTGTCCTGTGTGTGGTTCTGGTTCCGTGTGTTGTCCTGTGTGCGGTTCTGGTTCCGTGTGTTGTCCTGTGTGCGATTCTGGTTCCGTGTGTTGTCCTGTGTGCGGTTCTGGTTCCGTGTGTTGTCCTGTGTGCGGTTCTGGTTCCGTGTGTTGTCCTGTGTGCGGTTCTGGTTCCGTGTGTTGTCCTGTGTGCGGTTCTCGTTCTGTGTGTTGTCCTGTGTGCGGTTCTCGTTCTGTGTGTTGTCCTGTGTGCGGTTCTCGTTCTGTGTGTTGTCCTGTGTGCGGTTCTCCTTCTGTGTGTTGTCCTGTGTGCGGTTCTCCTTCTGTGTGTAGTTCTGTGTGTGGTTCTGGTTCTTGTTCTGTGTGTTGGTCTGTGGTTCTGGTTTTCTGTGTGTGGTTCTATGTGTGCCTGTAGTTCTGTGTGTAGTTCTGTTTCTGTGTGTGGTTCTGTGTGTGGTTCTCGTTCCGTGTGTGGTTCTCGTTCCGTGTGTGGTTCTCGTTCCGTGTGTGGTTCTCGTTCCGTGTGTGGTTCTCGTTCCGTGTGTGGTTCTCGTTCCGTGTGCGGTTCTCGTTCCGTGTGCGGTTCTCGTTCCGTGTGCGGTTCTCGTTCCGTGTGCGGTTCTCGTTCCGTGTGCGGTTCTCGTTCCGTGTGCGGTTCTCGTTCCGTGTGCGGTTCTCGTTCCGTGTGTAGTTCTGTGTGCGGTTCTCGTGCGGTTCTCGTTCTGTGTGTAGTTCTGTGTGCAGTTCTCATTCTGTGTGTAGTTCTGTGTGTAGTTCTGTTTGTGGTTCTGGTTCTGTGTGTGGTTCTGCTTTTGTGTGTCGTTCTGTGTGTGGTTCTGGTTCTGTGTGTAGTTCAGTGTGTGGTTCTGGTTCTGGTTGTGGTTCTGGTTCTGTGTGTGGTCCTTGTTTTGTGTGTGTTTCTGGTTCTGTGTGTTATGGTTCTGTGTGTAATTCTGTTGGTGGATCTGGTTCTGAGTGTGGTTCACATTCTGTGTGTGGTTCTGGTTCTGTGGGTAGTTCTGTTGGTGATTCTGGTTCTGTGTGTATTTCTGTTTATGTGGTTCTGCTTCTGTGTCTGGTTCTGTGTGTAGTTCTGTTGGTGGTTCTGGTTCTGTGTGTAGTTCTGTTTCTATGTGTGGTTCTGTGTGTAGATCTGTGTGTGGTTCTGGGTCTGTTTGTAGTTCTGTGTGTGGTTCTGGTTCTGTGTGTGGTTCTGTGTGTAGATCTGTGTGTGGTTCTGGGTCTGTTTGTGGTTCTGGTTCTGCGTATAGTTCTGTGTGTGGTTCTGTGTGTGCCTCTGGTTCTGTGTGTACTTCTGTTGGTGGTGGTGGTTCTGGTTCTGTGTGTGGTTCTGGTCCTGTGTGTAGTTCTGTGTGTGGTTCTGGTTCTGTGTGTGGTTCTGGTTCTGTGTGTAGGTCTGTGTGTGGTTCTGCTTCTGTGTATAGTTCTGTGTGTGCTTCTGTGTGTCGTTCTGGTTCTGTTTGTGGTTCTGTTTGTAGTTCTGGTTCTGTTTGTGGTTCTGTTTGTAGTTCTTGTTCTGTGTGTAGTTATGGTTCTTTGTGTGGTTCTGTGTGTAGTTATGTTGGTGGTTGTTGTTCTGTGTGTAGTTATGTTGGTGGTTGTGGTTCTGTGTGTGGTTCTGGTTCTGTGTGTGGTTCTGGTTCTGTGTTTTGTCCTGTGTGTATTTCTGGTTTTGTGTGTAATTCTGTCTGTGGTTCTTGTTCTGGGTGTGGTTCTTGTTCTGGGTGTGGTTCTGGTTCTGTGTGTAGTTCTGTTTGTGGTTCTGGTTCTGTGTGTAGTTCTGTTTGTGGTTCTGGTTCTGTGTGTGGTTCTGCTTGTGGTTCTGGTTCTGTGTGTGGTTCTGCTTCTGTGTATAGTTCTGTGTGTGGTTCTGCTTTTGTGTGTCGTTCTGGTTCTGTTTGTGGTTCTGTATGTGGTTCTGGTTCTTTGTGTAGTTCAGTGTGTGGTTCTGGTTCTGTGTGTGGTCCTGGTTCTTTGTGTTATGGTTCTGTGTGTTATGGTTCTGTGTGTAATTCTGTTGGTGGATCTGGTTCTGTGTGTGGTTCACGTTCTGTGTGTGGTTCTGGTTCTGTGTGTAGTTCTGTTTCTATGTGTGGTTCTATGTGTGGTTATGGTTGTGTGTTTCTGTGTGCAGTTCTGGTTCTGTTTGTAGTTCTGTGTGTGGTTCTGGTTCTGTGTGTGGTTATGGTTCTGTGTGTGGTTCTGGTTTTGTGTGTAGTTCTGTTTGTTGTTCGGGTTCTGTGTGTGGTTCTTTTTGTGATTCTGGTTGTGTGTGCTTCTGTGTGCAGTTCTGGTTCTGTTTGTAGTTCTGTGTGTTTCTGGTTCTGTGTGTGGCTTTGTGTGTGTTTCTGCTTCTGTTTATAGTTCTGTGTGTGGTTCTGCTTCTGTTTATAGTTCTGTGTGTGGTTCTGCTTCTGTTTATAGTTCTGTGTGTGGTTCTGCTTCTGTTTATAGTTCTGTGTGTGGTTCTCCTTCTGTTTATAGTTCTGTGTGTGGTTCTGCTTCTGTGCGTCGTTCTGGTTCTGTTTGTGGTTCTGTTTGTAGTTCTGGTTCTGTTTGTGGTTCTGTTTGTAGTTCTGGTTCTGTGTGTACTGTGTGTGGTTCTGGTTCTTGTTCTGTGTGTAGTTCTGTTGGTGGTTCTGGTTCTGTGTGTGGTTCTGCTTCTGTGTGTCGTTCTGGTTCTGTTTGTAGTTCTGTGTGTTATGGTTCTTTATGTGATTCTTTGTGCGGTTCTGGTTCTGTTTGTGTTTCTGGTTCTGTGTGTAGTTCTGTTTGTGGTTCTGGTTCTGTGTGTGGTTCTGGTTTTCTGTGTTTCTGGTTCTGTTTGTGGTTCTGTTTCTGTGTGTGCCTCTGGTTCTGTGTGTAGTTCTGTTGGTGGTTCTGGTTCCGTGTGTGGCTCTCGTTCTGTGTGTGGTTCTCGTTCTCTGTGTAGTTCTGTGTATGGTTCTGTTTCTGTGTGTGGGTCTGTGTGTGGTTCTGCTTCTGTGTATAGTTCTGTGTGTGGTCCTTGTTCTGTTTGTAGTTCTGGTTCTGTTTGTAGTTCTGGTTCTGTGTGTGGTTCTGGTTCTGTGTGTAGTTATGTTGGTGGATCTGGTTCTGTGTGTGGTTCTGGTTCTGTGTGTGGTTCTGGTTCTGTGTTTTGTCCTGTGTGTATTTCTGGTTTTGTGTGTAATTCTGTCTGTGGTTCTTGTTCTGGGTGTGGTTTTTGTTCTGGGTGTGGTTTTTGTTCTGGGTGTGGTTCTTGTTCTGGGTGTGGTTCTTGTTCTGGGTGTGGTTCTTGTTCTGGGTGTGGTTCTTGTTCTGGGTGTGGTTCTGGTTCTGTGTGTAGTTCTGGGTGTGGTTCTTGTTCTGTGTGTAGTTCTGGGTGTGGTTCTTGTTCTGTGTGTAGTTCTGTTTGTGGTTCTGGTTCTGTGTGTAGTTCTGTTTGTGGTTCTGGTTCTGTGTGTGGTTCTGCTTTTGTGTGTCGTTCTGGTTCTGTTTGTGGTTCTGTATGTGGTTCTGGTTCTGTGTGTACTGTGTGTGGTTCTGGTTCTTGTTCTGTGTGTAGTTCTGTTGGTGGTTCTGGTTCTGTGTGTGGTTCTGCTTCTGTGTGTCGTTCTGGTTCTGTTTGTAGTTCTGTGTGTTATGGTTCTTTATGTGATTCTTTGTGCGGTTCTGGTTCTGTTTGTGTTTCTGGTTCTGTGTGTAGTTCTGGTTTTCTGTGTTTCTGGTTCTGTTTGTGGTTCTGGTTTTCTGTGTGTGCCTCTGGTTCTGTGTGTAGTTCTGGTTTTCTGTGTTTCTGGTTCTGTTTGTGGTTCTGGTTTTCTGTGTGTGGCTCTCGTTCTGTGTGTGGTTCTCGTTCTCTGTGTAGTTCTGTGTATGGTTCTGTGTCTGTGTGTGGTTCTGCTTCTGTGTATAGTTCTGTGTGTGGTCCTTGTTCTGTTTGTAGTTCTGGTTCTGTTTGTAGTTCTGGTTCTGTGTGTGGTTCTGGTTCTGTGTGTAGTTATGTTGGTGGATCTGGTTCTGTGTGTGGTTCTGGTTCTGTGTGTAGTTCTGGTTCTGTGTGTGGTTCTGTGTGTAGTTATGTTGGTGGTTGTGGTTCTGTGTGTGGTTGTGGTTCTGTGTGTGGTTCTGGTTCTGTGTTTTGTCCTGTGTGTATTTCTGGTTTTGTGTGTAATTCTGTCTGTGGTTCTTGTTCTGGGTGTGGTTCTTGTTCTGGGTGTGGTTCTTGTTCTGGGTGTGGTTCTTGTTCTGGGTGTGGTTCTGGTTCTGTGTGTAGTTCTGTTTGTGGTTCTGGTTCTGTGTGTGGTTCTGCTTTTGTGTGTCGTTCTGGTTCTTTGTGTAGTTCAGTGTGTGGTTCTGGTTTTGTGTGTGGTTCTGTGTGTGGTTCTGTGTGTAGTTATGTTGGTGGTTGTGGTTCTGTTTGTGGTTCTGGTTCTGTGTGTGGTTCTGGTTCTGTGTTTTGTCCTGTGTGTATTTCTGGTTTTGTGTGTAATTCTGTCTGTGGTTCTTGTTCTGGGTGTGGTTCTTCTTCTGTGTATAGTTCTGTGTGTGGTTCTGCTTTTGTGTGTCGTTCTGGTTCTGTTTGTGGTTCTGGTTCTGTGTGTGGTCCTGGTTCTTTGTGTTATGGTTCTGTGTGTAATTCTGTTGGTGGATCTGGTTCTGTGTGTGGTTCACGTTCTGTGTGTGGTTCACGTTCTGTGTGTGGTTCTGGTTCTGTGTGTGGTTCTGGTTCTGTGTGTGGTTCTGGTTCTGTGTGTAGTTCTGTTTCTATGTGTGGTTCTGTGTGTGGTTCTGTGTGTGCTTCTGGTTCTGTGTGTGGTTCTGTGTGTGCTTCTGGTTCTGTGTGCGGTTCTGGTTCCGTGTGTTGTCCTGTGTGCGGTTCTGGTTCCGTGTGTTGTCCTGTGTGCGGTTCTGGTTCCGTGTGTTGTCCTGTGTGCGGTTCTCGTTCCGTGTGTTGTCCTGTGTGCGGTTCTCGTTCCGTGTCTTGTCCTGTGTGCGGTTCTCCTTCTGTGTGTTGTCCTGTGTGCGGTTCTCCTTCTGTGTGTTGTCCTGTGTGCGGTTCTCCTTCTGTGTGTAGTTCTGTGTGTGGTTCTGGTTCTTGTTCTGTGTGTTGGTCTGTGGTTCTGGTTTTCTGTGTGTGGTTCTATGGTTCTGGTTTTCTGTGTGTGGTTCTATGTGTGCCTGTAGTTCTGTGTGTAGTTCTGTTTCTGTGTGTGGTTCTGTGTGTGTGTTTCTGGTTCTGTGTGTGGGTCTGTGTGTGTTTCTGCTTCTGTGTATAGTTCTGTGTGTGGTTCTGCTTCTGTGTGTAGTTCTGGTTCTGTGTGTAGTTCATTGTGTGGTTTCTGTTTCTGGTTGTGGTTCTGATTCTGTGTGTGGTCCTTGTTCTGTTTGTGGTTCTGTTTGTAGTTCTTGTTCTGTGTGTAGTTATGGTTCTTTGTGTGGTTTTGTGTGTGGTTCTGTGTGTGGTTCTGGTTCTGTGTGTAGTTATGTTGGTGGTTGTGGTTCTGGTTGTGGTTCTGTGTGTGGTCCTGGTTCTTTGTGTTATGGTTCTGTGTGTTATGGTTCTGTGTGTAATTCTGTTGGTGGATCTGGTTCTGTTGGTGGCTCTGGTTCTGTGTGTAGTTCTGTTTCTATGTGTAGTTCTGTGTGTGGTTATGGTTGTGTGTGTTTCTGTGTGCAGTTCTGGTTCTGTGTGTAGATCTGTGTGTGGTTCTGGGTCTGTTTGTGGTTCTGGTTCTGCGTGTAGTTCTGTGTGTAGTTGTGGTTGTGGTTCTATGTGTGGTTCTGGTTCTTGTTCTGTGTGTTGTTCTGTGTGTAGTTCTGGTTCTGTGTGTAGTTCTGTTTCTGTGTGTGGTTCTGTGTGTGGTTCTGGTTCTGTGTGTGGTCCTGTGTGTGCCTCTGGTTCTGTGTGTACTTCTGTTGGTGGTGGTGGTGGTTCTGGTTCTGTGTGTGGTTCTGGTTCTGTGTGTGGTTCTTGTTCTGTGTGGTTCTGTTGGTTCTGTGTGTGGTTATGGTTTTGTGTGTAGTTCTGTTGGTTCTGTGTGTGGTTATGGTTTTGTGTGTAGTTCTGTTTGTTGTTCGGGTTCTGTGTGTGGTTCTTTTTGTGATTCTGGTTGTGTGTGCTTCTGTGTGCAGTTCTGGTTCTGTTTGTAGTTCTGTGTGTGTTTCTGGTTCTGTGTGTGGTTTTGTGTGTGGTTCTGCTTCTGTTTATAGTTCTGTGTGTGGTTCTGCTTCTGTACGTCGTTCTGGTTCTGTTTGTGGTTCTGTTTGTAGTTCTGGTTCTGTGTGTACTGTGTGTGGTTCTGGTTCTTGTTCTGTGTGTTGGTCTGTTTGTGGTTCTGGTTCTGTGTGTAGTTCTGTGTGTGCCTCTGGTTCTGTGTGTAGTTCTGTGTGTGCCTCTGGTTCTGTGTGTAGTTCTGTGTGTGGTTCTCGTTCTGTGTGTGGTTCTGGTTCTGTGTGTGGTTCTGTGTGTATTTCTGGTTCTGTCTGTGATTCTCTGTGTGTTTCTGCTTCTGTGTATAGTTCTGTGTGTGGTTCTGCTTCTGTGTGTCGTTCTGGTTCTGTTTGTGGTTCTGTTTGTAGTTCTGTGTGTTATGGTTCTTTATGTGGTTCTGTGTGCGGTTCTGGTTCTGTTTGTGTTTCTGGTTCTGTGTGTAGTTCTGTTTGTGGTTCTGGTTCTGTGTGTGGTTCTGGTTTTCTGTGTTTCTGGTTCTGTTTGTGGTTCTGTTTCTGTGTGTGTGCCTCTGGTTCTGTGTGTAGTTCTGTTGGTGGTTCTGGTTCCGTGTGTGACTCTCGTTCTGTGTGTGGTTCTCGTTCTCTGTGTAGTTCTGTGTATGGTTCTGGTTCTGTGTGTAGTTCTGTTTCTGTGTGTGGGTCTGTGTGTGGTTCTGCTTCTGTGTATAGTTCTGTGTGTGGTCCTTGTTCTGTTTGTGGTTCTGTTTGTAGTTCTGGTTCTGTGTGTGGTTCTGTTTCTGTGTGTTATGGTTCTTTATGTGGTTCTGTGCGTGTTTCTGGTTTTGTGTGTGGTTCTGGTTCTGTGTGTAGTTATGTTGGTGGTTCTGGTTCTGTGTGTGGTTGTGATTCTGTGTGTGGTTCTGGTTCTGTGTGTGGTTCTGGTTCTGTGTGTGGTTCTGGTTCTGTGTGTGGTTCTGTGTGTGGTTCTGCTTTTGTGTGTCGTTCTGGTTCTGTTTGTGGTTCTGTGTGTGGTTCTGGTTCTGTGTGTAGTTCAGTGTGTGGTCCTTGTTTTGTGTGTGTTTCTGGTTCTGTGTGTTATGGTTCTGTGTGTAATTCTGTTGGTGGATCTGGTTCTGAGTGTGGTTCACATTCTGTGTGTGGTTCTGGTTCTGTGGGTAGTTCTGTTGGTGATTCTGGTTCTGTGTGTATTTCTGTTTATGTGGTTCTGTGTGTGGTTCTGCTTCTGTGTCTGGTTCTGTGTGTAGTTCTGTTGGTGGTTCTGGTTCTGTGTGTAGTTCTGTTTCTATGTGTGGTTCTGTGTGTAGATCTGTGTGTGTGGTTCTGGGTCTGTTTGTAGTTCTGTGTGTGGTTCTGGTTCTGTGTGTGGTTCTGGGTCTGTTTGTGGTTCTGGTTCTGTGTGGTTCTGTGTGTTTCTGTTTCTGTGTGTGGTCCTGTGTGTGCCTCTGGTTCTGTGTGTACTTCTGTTGGTGGTGGTGGTTCTGTTTCTGTGTGTGGTTCTGTTTCTGTGTGTGGTGTTGGTTCTGTGTGTGGTTCTGTTTCTGTGTGTGGTTCTGTTTCTGTGTGTGGTTCTGTTTCTGTGTGTTATGGTTCTTTATGTGGTTCTGTGTGTGTTTCTGGTTTTGTGTGTGGTTCTGGTTTTGTGTGTGGTTCTGGTTTTGTGTGTAGTTATGTTGGTGGTTCTGGTTCTGTGTGTGGTTCTGGTTCTGTGTGTGGTTCTCGTTCTGTGTGCGGTTCTCGTTCTGTGTGTAGTTCTGTGTGCGGCTCTCGTTCTGTGTGTAGTTCTGTTTGTGGTTCTGGTTCTGTGTGTGGTTCTGTTTTTGTGTGTCGTTCTGGTTCTGGTTGTGGTTCTGGTTCTGTGTGTGGTCCTTGTTTTGTGTGTGTTTCTGGTTCTGTGTGTTATGGTTCTGTGTGTAATTCTGTTGGTGGATCTGGTTCTGAGTGTGGTTCACATTCTGTGTGTGGTTCTGGTTCTGTGGGTAGTTCTGTTGGTGGTTCTGGTTCTGTGTGTAGTTCTGTTTCTATGTGTGGTTCTGTGTGTAGATCTGTGTGTGGTTTTGGGTCTGTTTGTAGTTCTGTGTGTGTTTCTGGTTCTGTGTGTGGTTCTGTGTGTAGATCTGTGTGTGGTTCTGGGTCTTTTTGTGGTTCTGGTTCTGCGTATAGTTCTGTGTGTGGTTCTGTGTGTTTCTGGTTCTGTTTCTGTGTGTGGTCCTGTGTGTGCCTCTGGTTCTGTGTGTACTTCTGTTTGTGGTGGTGGTTCTGGTTCTGTGTGGTGTTGGTTCTGTGTGTGGTTCTGGTTTTGTGTGTAGTTCTGTTTATTGTTCGGGTTCTGTGTGTGGTTCTTTTTGTGGTTCTGGTTCTGTGTGTGGTTCTGGTTCTGTGTGGTTCTGTTTCTGTGTGTGGTTCTGGTTCTGTGTGTGGTTCTGGTTCTGTGTGTAGTTCTGTGTGTGGTTCTTGTCCTCTTCGTGGTTCTGTTTGTGGTTCTGGTTCTGGGTGTGGTTCTTGTTCTTGGTGTGGTTCTGTTTTTGTGTGTGTTTCTGGTTCTGTGTGTGGGTCTGTGTGTGTTTCTGCTTCTGTGTGTGGGTCTGTGTGTGGTTCTGCTTCTGTGTGTGGGTCTGTGTGTGGTTCTGCTTCTGTGTGTCGTTCTGGTTCTGTTTGTGGTTCTGTGTGTGGTTCTGGTTCTGTGTGTAGTTCTGTTTGTAGTTCTGTGTGTGGTTCTGGTTCTGTGTGTAGTTCATTGTGTGGTTTCTGTTTCTGGTTGTGGTTCCGATTCTGTGTGTGGTCCCTTGTTCTGTTTGTGGTTCTGTTTGTAGTTCTTGTTCTGTGTATAGTTATGGTTCTGTGTGTGGTTCTTTGTGTGGTTTTGTGTGTGGTTCTGGTTCTGTGTGTAGTTATGTTGGTGGTTGTGGTTCTGTGTGTGGTTCTGGTTCTGTGTGTGCCTCTGGTTCTGTGTGTACTTCTGTTGGTGGTGGTGGTTCTGTTTCTGTGTGTGGTGTTGTTTCTGTGTGTGGTTATGGTTCTGTGTGTGGTTATGGTTCTGTGTGTAGTTCTGTTTGTTGTTTGGGTTCTGTGTGTGGTTCTGTTTGTGGTTCTGGTTCTCTGTGTTTCTGGTTCTGTTTGTGGTTCTGTTTCTGTGTGTGGTCCTGTGTGTGCCTCTGGTTCTGTGTGTACTTCTGTTGGTGGTTCTGGTTCTGTGTGGTGTTGTTTCTTTGTGTGGTGTTGTTTCTGCGTGTGGTTGTTTATTGTTCGGGTTCTGTGTGTGTGGTTCTTTTTGTGGTTCTGGTTCTGTGTGTGGTTCTGGTTCTGTGTAGTTCTGGTTCTGTGTGGTTCTGGTTCTGTGTGTAGTTCTGTGCGTGGTTCTTTTTCTGGTTCTTTGTGTAGTTCTATTTGATATTCTGGTTCTGTGTGATGTTCTGGTTCTGTGTGTAGTTGTGTGTGTAGTTCTGTTGGTGGTCCTGGTTCTGTGTGTGCTTCTGGTTCTGTGTGTAGTTCTGTTTCAGTGTGTGGTTCTGGTTGTGGTTCTGGTTCTGTGTGTTGTTCTGTGTGTAGTTCTGTTGGTGGTCCTGGTTCTGTGTGTGCTTCTGGTTCTGTGTGTAGTTCTGTTTCAGTGTGTGGTTCTGTGTTTTCTGGTTCTGTGTGTAGTTCTGTTGGTGATTCTGGTTCTTTGTGTAGTTTTGTTTCTATGTGTGGTTCTGTGTGTGGTTCTGGTTGTGTATGTTTCTGTGCGCAGTTCTAGTTCTGTTTGTAGTTCTGTGTGTGTAGTTCTGTTTCTGTGTGTGGTTCTGTGTGTGTTTCTGGTTCTGTGTGTATTTCTGTGTGTGTGGTTCTGGTTCTGTGTGTGGTGCTGAGTGTGGTTCTGGTTCTGTGTGTAGTTCTGTGTGTTGTTCTTGTTCTCTTCGTGGTTCTGTTTGTGGTTCTGGTTCTTGGTGTGGTTCTTGTTCTTTGTGTAGTTCTGTGTGTGTTTCTGGTTCTGTGTGTAGTTCTGGGTGTGGTTCTTGTTCTTGGTGTGGTTCTGGTTCTGTGTGTGGTTCTGGTTCTTGTTCTGGTTGTGTGTGTCGTTCTGTTTTTGGGTCTGGTTCTGTGTGTAGTTCTTGTTCTGTTTTTGGGTCTGGTTCTGTGTGTAGGTCTTGTTCTGTTTTTGGGTCTGGTTCTGTGTGTAGTTCTTGTTCTGTTTTTGGGTCTGGTTCTGTGTGTAGTTCTTTCTCTGTGTGGTTCTGTGAATGTTTCTGGTTCTGTGTGTGGTTCTGGTTCTTGTTCTGGTTCTGTGTGTCGTTCTTGTTCTGTTTTTGGGTCTGGTTCTGTGTGTGGTTCTTGTTCTGTTTGTGGTTCTGTTTGTAGTTCTGGTTCTGGGTGTGGTTCTAGTTCTTGGTGTGGTTCTGGTTCTGTGTGTAGTTCTGGGTGTGTTTCTGGTTCTCTGTGTAGTTCTGGTTCTCTGTAGTTTTGGGTGTGGTTCTTGTTCTTGGTGCGGTTCTGTTTCTGTGTGTGGTTCTGGTTCTGTGTCTTGTTCTGGTTCTGTGTGTTGTCCTGTGTGTAGTTCTGGTTCTGTGTGTAATTCTGTCTGTGGTTCTTGTTCTGGTTCTGTGTGTATTTCTGTGTGTGGTTGTGGTTTTGTGTGTGGTTCTGGTTCTGTGTTATTTATTTATTTATTTATTTATATACCAGGACAGTGCATATTAACAGTAAAACTTGTCACATGCCAGAATTAGCCAGAGGCTAGTATTCATCTGTAGTCCTGTGCCAGTTGTACAGTAGGCATCCTAGGGAAGGCAATAAAATATTATCAGCAATACACAAACACGGCAATATAACACAACTGTAAAACTGTTAGTCCATAACAAAGTAAAAGCAGCATAGTAAGAGTAAAGTCAAAAAGTTAGAACTGAGTAGCACAGTCATTAGCACAGGCAGCAGCAACATTACAGAGGGTTTAGTAAAAGCATAAAAGCAGTAAAGCTGGTTAAAATAAGATGCAAGCTACCAAAAGCAGAAAAAAAAAAAAAAGCACTGTTAATATTATCAGCAAGGTCATAAAACGTGCGGTTTACAGAAGCAGTAAAAGAAACACATTTACAGAAACACAAGATGGCAGCAGCATGGGTTCAGTGTTCACAGATCTGATTACTAATGAGCCAGTGTTTTAGATGGGTGCGAAAGAAGTTATTTGTGTTAATTTCTCTGATTGTTGTTGGAATGGTCTTCCATTTCTGAGATGGCCTAACAGAAAAGGCTGACTGACTGAAAGAGCTTTTTCTAAGTGGGATGATACAGTCACCTCTGGACACTCCTCGAGTAATTTTTTGTGTGGTTGTTCTGAGACTGACAAAATTGCTGAGAGGTGGTGGGGCCATTCCGTTTAAGATTCTGTACATCTGACAGGCATTTGTAAACTTGATAAGATTTTCCCAACTTAAAAGGCTGTGTTTTGATAAAATAGCACAATGATGAAAATGCTTTGGTTTCTTGTCAAGTACTTTGAGTGTCTGTCTGTACAAGGACTGTAATGGTTTCAGCGTGGTGGAATTGGGACCAGCTTGTTAAGCAATAAGTAAAATGAGAGAAAATCGTTGAATGCATATAGGTTTTAGCAGCTTGAATGGGCATGGAATTTTGAATAAATCGGAAATTGGCTAAATTGTATTTAACTTTTTTTACAGATTTCCTTCACATGTGACCTAAAGTTTAGTTTGGAGTCGACATGGATGCCAAAATATTTGTATTCTTTGGCAATTTGTAATTTTTGTCCTGACACTATAATATCTGCATCTTCTGTTGCCTTGTGAGATTTAGTGAAGAACATACCTACAGCTTTAGACACATTTAAGTTGTAGACAGCATTGATTTAGCCATGTTGTAACTTTGGCCATTGCATCTGTGAGTTTAGCCGCTACGTCGGTTTTTGAGGATCCGTGTACATATAGAACTGTGTCATCAGCATACATTTGGATGTTAACATCCGGACACACCAGTGGGAGATCATTTACATACATGCAGAATAAGACAGGAGCTAATATGGAACCTTGCGGCAGGCCAGTCGACAGAGAGGCTCAGACTGATTATTGCCAATACGTACAGTTTGTGAATGTTGGGAAAGATATGAGTTTATTCATTTTAGTGCATTATCAGAAAGATTAATTCAATTCAATTCAGTTCAATTTATTTTTATATAGCCCAAAATCACAACAACAGTTATCTCGGCGGACTTCACAAAATTGTTGATTTAGCAGAGATGTCAGAGAATGAACCAGAACCACACACAGAACCAGAACCACACACAGAACCAGAACCACACACAGAACTACAAACGGAACTAGAACTGCGCACAGAAACACACACAACCAGAACCACACACAGAAACAAAACTACACAAAGAACCAGAATCACCAACAGAACTACATACAGAACCAGAAAACACAGAACCACACACTGAAACAGATCTACACACAGAACGAGACCCAGAACTACACACAGACCCAGAACTACACACAGACCCAGAACTACACACAGACCCAGAACTACACACAGACCCAGAAGCACACACAGACCCAGAAGCACACACAGAACCAGAAGCACACACAGAACCAGAAGCACACACAGAACCAGAAGCACACACAGAACCAGAAGCACACAGAACTACACACAGAACCAGAAGCACACACAGAACTACACACAGAACCAGAAGCACACAGAGAACTACACACAGAACCAGAACCTCACATAGAACCAGAACCACACACAGGACCACACAGAAGCAGAACCACACACAGAACTAGAACCACACACAGAACTAGAACCACACACAGAACTAGAACCACACACAGAACTACAAACAGAAGCAGAACTAGAACCAGAACCACACACAGAACTACACATAGAACCAGAACCACACACGAAACCAGAACTACACACAGAACCAGAAACACAACCACACAAAGAACTACACATAGAAACAGAATCACACACAAAACCAGAACCACAAACAAAACTACACACAGAACCAGAACCACACACAGAACGAGAACCACAAACAGAACCACACACAGAACCAGAGCCACACCCAGAACCAGAACCACAGACAGAACTACACACAGAACCAGAGCCACACCCAGAACCAGAACCACAGACAGAACTACACACAAAACCAGAACCACACAGAACCAGAACCACTAACACAAACACAGACAGAACCAGGACCACACACAGAACAACACACAGAACAGAACTACACACAAAACCAGAAACGGAACCACACAAAGATCGAGAACCACACACAAAACCAGAACCACACACAGAACTACACACAGAAGCAGAACTAGAACAAACACACACAGAACTACACATAGAAGAAAAACCACACACAGAACCAGAACTACACACAGAACTACACACAGAACCAGAACCACAAACAGAACTACACACAGAAGCAGAACCACAAAGAGAACCACACACAGAAACACACACACACAACCAGAACCACAAAGAGAACCACACACAGAAACACACACAGAACCAGAACCACAAAGAGAACCACACACAGAAACACACACAGAACTACACAGTAACAGAACCACACACAGAAACAGAACCAGAACCACAAACGGAACCAGAACCACAAACAGAAGCAGAACCACACACAGAACTACTCACAGAACCAGAACCACACACAGAACTACACAGAACCAGAACCACACATAGAACCAGAACCACACACAGGACCACACAGAAACAGAACTACAGATGAAACCAGAACCGCACACAGAACTACAACCAGAACGACACACAGAACTACACACAGAACCAGAACCACACACAGAACTACACACATAAGCAGAACCAGAACCAGAATCACACACAGAACTACACATAGAACCAGAACCACACACAAAACCAGAACTACACACAGAACTACACACAGAACCAGAACCACAACCACACACAGAACTACACATAGAAACAGAACCACACACAAAACCAGAACCACAAACAGAACTGCACACAGAACCAGAACCACACACAGAACGAGAACCACAAACATAACCACACACAGAACCAGAGCCACACACAGAACTACACACAGAAGCAGAACTAGAACAACAAACACACACAGAACTACACATAGAAAAAGAACCACACACAGAACCAGAACTACACACAGAACTACACACAAAACCAGAACCACATACAGAACCAGAACCACTAACACAAACACAGACAGAACCAGGACCACACACAGAACAACACACAGAACAGAACTACAGACAAAACCAGAAACAGAACCACACAAAGATCCAGAACCACACACAAACCCAGAACCACACACAGAACTACACACAGAAGCAGAACCAGAACAAAAAACACACACAGAACTACACATAGAACCAGAACTACACACAGAACTACACACAGAATCATAACCAGAACAACAAACACACACAGAACTACACACAGAATCAGAACCACACACAGAACCAGAACCACAAAGAGAACCACACACAGAAACACACACAACCAGAACCACAACCAGAATCAGAACCACACACAGAACTACACACAGAACCAGAACCACACACAGAACCAGAACCACAAAGAGAACCACACACAGAAACACACACAACCAGAACCACAACCAGAATCAGAACCACACACAGAACTACACACAGAACCAGAACCACACACAGAACCAGAACCACAAAGAGAACCACACACAGAAACACACACAACCAGAACCACAACCAGAATCAGAACCACACACAGAACTACACACAGCGGAACCACACACAGAACCAGAACCATAAAGAGAACTACACAGAGAACCAGAACCTCAAACAGAACCAGAACCTCAAACAGAACCACACACATAACTAGAACCACACACAGAACCAGAACCACAACTAGAACTAGAACCACACACAGAACTACACACAGAACCAGAACCACACACAGAACCAGAAGCACACACAGAACTACACACAGAACCACGCACAGAACCAGAACCACACAAAGAACCAGAAGCATACACAGAACCAGAACCACACACAACTACACACAGAACCAGAACCACACACAAAACCAGAACTATACACAGAACTACACCCAGAAACAGAACTACACCCAGAAAAAGAACTACACACAGAACCAGAACCACACACAGAACCAGAACCACACACAGAACCACGCAAAGAACCAGAATCACAGCCAGAACCAGAACAACACACAGAACTACACACAGAACCAGAACTACACACAGAACCAGAACTACACACAGAACCACACAGACAACCAGAACCTCAAACAGAACCAGAACCACAACAGAACTACACACAGAACCAGAACCACACACAACCAGAATCACACACATAACTACACACAGAAAGAGAACTACACACAACCAGAACCACAAACAGAACCAGAACCACACACATAATAAACACAGAACCAAAACCACACAGACAACCAGAACCACGAACCAGAACCACAAACAGAACGAGAACCACACTCAGCACCACACACAGAACCAGAACCATACACAGAACTACACACAGAACCAGAATCAGAACCACACACAGAACCAGAACCACACTCAGAACTACACACAGAACCAGTACCACAACCAGAACCTGAACCACAACTAGAACCAGAACCACACACAGAACCAGAAGCACACACAGAACTACAAACAGAACCACAACCAGAACCACACACAGAACCACAACTATACACAGAAGTACAGACAGAACCAGAACCACACCTAGAACCAGCACACACAGAACTACAAACACAACCACAACCAGAACCACACACAGAACCAGAACCATGTACAGAACCAGAACCACACACAGAACTACACACAGAAGCAGAAGCACGCACAGAACCAGAACCAGAACGACACACAAGTACACACAGAACCAGAACCACACACAAAACCAGAACTATACACAGAAGTACACACAGAACCAGAACCACACACAACCACACACAGAAACAAAACTACACATAGAACCAGAACCACACACAGAACCACAACCACAAAGAGAACTACACACAGAACCAGTACCACACGCATTACTAGAACCACAAAGAGAGCTACACACAGAACCAGAATCAGAACCACACATAGAACCAGAACCACACACAGAACCACACACAGAACCACGCACAGAACTACACACAGAACCACAAACAGAACTACACACAGAACCAGAACCAGACACAGAACCAGAACCACACTCAGAACCACACAAAGAACCAGAATCACAGACAGAACGACACAGAGAATAGAACTACTCACAGAACCAGAATCACACCCACAACCCGAACCACACACAGAACTACACACAGAACCAGAACTACACACACAACCACACAGGACCAGAACCGCACACAGAACAAGAACCGCACACAGAACAAGAACCGCACAAGAACAAGAACCACAACCAGAACTACACACAGAACCAGAACTACACACAGAACCAGAACCACACACAGAACCACAAACAGAACCAAAACCACACACCGAACCACACACAGAACCAAAACCAGAACCACACACCGAACCAGAACCACACACAGAAGTACACACAGAACCAGAACTACACACAGAACCAGAACCACACACAGAACCAGAACCACACACAGAACCAGAACTACAGACAGAACCACACAGAGAACCAGAACCACAACAGAACTACACATAGAACCAGAACCACACAGAGAACCAGAACCACACACAGAAACGGAACTGCACACAGAACCACAACCACACAGAGAACCAGAACCACACACAGAAACGGAACTGCACACAGAACCACAACCACACAGAAACATACACAGAACCAGAATCACAGACAGAACTACACACAGAATAGAACTACTCACAGAACCAGAACCACACCCAGAACCCGAACCACACACAGAACTACACACAGAACCAGAACTACACGCTCAACCACACAGGACCAGAACCACACACAGAACCACACACAGAACCACACACAGAAACAGAACCAGATCCACACACAGAAACAGAACCACACACAGAATCACACACAGAAACAGAACCAGATCCACACACAGAAACAGAACCACACACAGAAACAGAACTGCACACAGAATCACAACCACACACAGAACCAGAACAACACAAATAACTAGAACCACAAAGAGAACTACACACAGAACCAGAATCAGAACTACACATAAAACCAGAACCACACACAGAATCAGAAACACAAACAGAAACATACACAGAACCAGAATCACAGACAGAACTACACACAGAATAGAACTACTCACAGAACCAGAACCACACACAGAACCACACAAAGAACAAGAATCACAGCCAGAACCAGAACCAAACACAGAGCGACACACAGAACCAGAAATACACACAGAAACAGAACCACACACAGACTCAGAACCACACACAGAACTACACACAGAACCTGAACCACACACCGAACCAGAATCACACACAGAACCACACACAGAAACAGAACTACACACAACCAGAACCACAAACAGAACCAGAATACACACATAACTACACACAGAACCATAACCAAAACCACACACAGAACCAGAACTACACACACAACCACACATGACCAGAACCACACACAGAACTACACACAGAACCACACACAGAAACAGAACTACACACAGAACCTGAACCACACACAAAAACAGAACCACACAAAGAACAAGAATCACAGCCAGAACCAGAACCAAACACAGAACGACACACAGAAACAGAAATACACACAGAAACAGAACCACACACAGACCCAGAACCACACACAGAACTACACACAGAACCTGAACCACACACCGAACCAGAATCACACACAAAACCACACACAGAAACAGAACTACACACAACCAGAACCACAAACAGAACCAGAACCACACACAGAACCAGAACCACAAACAGAACCAGAACCACACACAGAAATACACACAGAAATACACACAGAAATACACACAGAACTACACACAGAACTACACACAGAACTACACACAGAACCAAAGCCAGAACCACACCCAGAACCAGAACCACACACAGAACCACACACAGAAACAGAACTACACACAGAACCTGAACCACACACAAAAACAGAACCAAAGAACAAGAATCACAGCCAGAACCAGAACCAAACACAGAACGACACACAGAAACAGAGATACACACAGAAACAGAACCACACACAGACCCAGAACCACTAACAGAACCAGAACCACAACAAAACTACACACAGAACCAGAACCACACACATAATCACACACCGAACCAGAATCACACACAAAACCACACACAGAATCAGAACCACACACAGAATCAGAACCACACACAGAATCAGAACCACACACAGAATCAGAACCACACACAGAACCAGAACCACAAACAGAACCAGAACCACACACAGAACCACACACAGAAATACACACAGAAATACACACAAAACTACACACACAACCAAAGCCAGAACCAAAACCAGAACCACACCCAGAACCAGAACCACACACAGAAGTACACACAGAACCAGAACAACACACAGAACCACACACAGAACCAGAACCACACACGGGAGCAGAACCACCAACAGAACTATACACAGAACCAGAACCACACACAGAACTACACACAGAACCAGAACCAGAACCACACAGAGAACAAGAACCACACACAGAACTACACACAGAACCACACATAAACAGAACTACACACAGAACCTGAACCACACAGAGAACCAGAAACACACGCTGAAACAGAACCACACAGAACCAGAACCACACACAGAACTACACACAGAACCAGAACCAGAACCACACAGAGAACAAGAACCACACACAGAACTACACACAGAACCACACACAGAAACAGAACTACACACAGAACCTGAACCACACACAAAAACAGAACCACACAAAGAACAAGAATCACAGCCAGAACCAGAACCAAACACAGAACGACACACAGAAACAGAAATACACACAGAAACAGAACCACACACAGACCCAGAACCACACACAGAACTACACACAGAACCTGAACCACACACCGAACCAGAATCACACACAAAACCACACACAGAAACAGAACTACACACAACCAGAACCACAAACAGAACCAGAACCACACACAGAACCAGAACCACAAACAGAACCAGAACCACACACAGAACTACACACAGAACTACACACAGAACTACACACAGAACCAAAGCCAGAACCAAAACCAGAACCACACCCAGAACCAGAACCACACACAGAACCACACACAGAAACAGAACTACACACAGAACCTGAACCACACACAAAAACAGAACCAAAGAACAAGAATCACAGCCAGAACCAGAACCAAACACAGAACGACACACAGAAACAGAGATACACACAGAAACAGAACCACACACAGACCCAGAACCACTAACAGAACCAGAACCACAACAAAACTACACACAGAACCAGAACCACACACATAATCACACACCGAACCAGAATCACACACAAAACCACACACAGAACCAGAACCACACACAGAATCAGAACCACACACAGAATCAGAACCACACACAGAATCAGAACCACACACAGAACCAGAACCACAAACAGAACCAGAACCACACACAGAAATACACACAAAACTACACACACAACCAAAGCCAGAACCAAAACCAGAACCACACCCAGAACCAGAACCACACACAGAAGTACACACAGAACCAGAACAACACACAGAACCACACACAGAACCAGAACCACACACGGGAGCAGAACCACCAACAGAACTATACACAGAACCAGAACCACACACAGAACTACACACAGAACCAGAACCAGAACCACACAGAGAACAAGAACCACACACAGAACTACACACAGAACCACACACAGAAACAGAACTACACACAACCTGAACCACACAGAGAACCAGAAACACACGCTGAAACAGAACCACACAGAACCAGAACCACACACAGAAACAGAACCACACACAGAACCACACAAAGAACCAGAATCACAGCTAGAACCAGAACCAAACACAGAACGCCACACAGAACCAGAACCACACACAGAACCAGAACTACACACAGAACCACACAGAAAACCAGAACCTCAAACAGAACCAGAACCACAACAGAACTACACATAGAACCAGAACCACACACAACCACACACCGAACCAGAATCACACACAGAACCACACACAGAAACAGAACTACACACAACCAGAACCACAAACAGAACCAGAAGCACACACAGAACTACAAACAGAACCACAACCAGAACTGCACACAGAGCCAGAACCATGCAGAGAACCAGAACCACACACAGAACTACACACAGAACCAGAAGCACACACAGATGCAGAACCGGAACCACACACAACTACACACAGAACCAGAACAACACCCAAAACCAGAGACACACACAACCACACACAGAAACAGAACTACACATAGAACCAGAACCACACACAGAACCAGAAACACACAGAGAACTACACACAAAACCAGAACCACACACAGAACCAGAACCACAAACAGAAATACACAGAACCAGAAACACAGACATAACTACACACAGAGTAGAACCACACCCAGAACCAGAACCACACCCAGAACCAGAACCACACACAAAACCAGAACTACACACATAACTACACACAGAACCATAACCAAAACCACAAACAGAACCAGAACCACAAACAGAACCAGAACCACACACAGAACCAGAACTACACACATAACTACACACAGAACCATAACCAAAACCACACACAGAACCAGAACCACAAACAGAACCAGAACCACACACAGAACCAGAACTACACACATAACTACACACAGAACCATAACCAAAACCACACACAGAACCATAACCACAAACAGAACCAGAACCACACACAGAAATACACACAGAACTACACACAGAACAACACACAGAACCAAAACCAGAACCACACCCAGAACCAGAACCACACACAGAAGTACACACAGAACCAGAACTACACACAGAACCACACACAGAACCAGAACCACACACGGAACCAGAACCACACACAGAACTACACACAGAACCAGAACCACACTCAGCACCACACACAGAACCAGAACCACACACAGAACCACACACAGAACCAGAATCAGAACCACACACAGAACCAGAACTACAGACAGAACCACACAGAAAACCAGAACCTCAAACAGAACCAGAACCACAACAGAACTACACATAGAACCAGAACCACACAGAGAACCAGAACCACACACAGAAACGGAACTGCACACAGAACCACAACCACACAGAGAACCAGAACCACACACAGAAACGGAAATGCACACAGAACCACAACCACACAGAGAACCAGAACCACACACAGAAACGGAACTGCACACAGAACCACAACCACACACATAACCAGAACCACACACATAACTAGAACCAGAAAGAGAACTACACACAGAACCAGAATCAGAACCACACATAGAACCAGAACCACACACAGAACCAGAAACACACAGAGAACTACACACAAAACCAAAACAACTGACAGAACCAGAAACACAAACAGAAACATACACAGAACCAGAATCACAGACAGAACTACACACAGAATAGAACTACTCACAGAATCATAACCACACCCAGAACCCGAACCACACACAGAACTACACACAGAACCAGAACTACACGCTCAACCACACAGGACCAGAACCACACACAGAACTACACACAGAACCACACACAGAAACAGAACCAGAACCACACACCAAACCAGAATCACACACAGAACCACACACAGAAACAGAACTACACACAACCAGAACCACAAACAGAACCAGAATAGACAAATAACTACACACAGAACCATAACCAAAACCACACACAGAACCAAAACCACACACAGAACCAGAACCACACACAGAACTACACACAGAACTACACACAGAACTACACACAGAACTACACACAGAACTACACACAGAATTACACACAGAACTACACACAAAACCAAAACCAGAACCACAACCAGAACCACACCCAGACCCAGAACCACACACAGAAGTACACACAGAACCACACACGGAACCAGAACCACACACAGAACTACACACAGAACCAGAACCACACTCAGCACCACACACAGAACCAAAACCACACACAGAACTACACACAGAACCAGAATCAGAACCACAAACAGAAACATACACAGAACCAGAATCACACACAGAACCACACACAGAATCAGAACTACACACAACCACAAACAGAACCAGAACCACACACAGGACTGCAAACAGAACCACAACCAGAACCACACCCAGAACCAGAACCACACACAGAAGTACACATAGAACCAGAACTACACACAGAACCACACACAGAACCAGAACCACACACGGAACCAGAACCACACACAGAACTACACACAGAACCAGAACCACACAGAGAACCAGAACCACACACAGAAACGGAACTGCACACAGAACCACAACCACACAGAGAACCAGAACCACACACAGAAACGGAACTGCACACAGAACCACAACCACACAGAAACATACACAGAATCAGAATCACAGACAGAACTACACACAGAATAGGACTACTCACAGAACCAGAACCACACCCAGAACCCGAACCACACACAGAACTACACACAGAACCAGAACTACACGCTCAACCACACACAGAACCACACACAGAACCACACACAGAACCACACACAGAACCACACACAGAACCACACACAGAAACAGAACCAGATCCACACACAGAACCAGATCCACACACAGAAACAGAACCACACACAGAAACAGAACTGCACACAGAATCACAACCACACACAGAACCAGAACCACACAAATAACTAGAACCACAAAGAGAACTACACACAGAACCAGAATCAGAACTACACATACAACCAGAACCACACATAGAACCAGAAACACAAACAGAAACATACACAGAACCAGAATCACAGACAGAACTACACACAGAATAGAACTACTCACAGAACCAGAACCACACACAGAACCACACAAAGAACAAGAATCACAGTCAGAACCAGAACCAAACACAGAACGACACACGGAACCAGAAATACACACAGAAACAGAACCACACACAGACTCAGAACCACACACAGAACTACACACAGAACCTGAACCACACACCGATCCAGAATCACACACAGAACCACACACAGAAACAGAACTACACACAACCAGAACCACAAACAGAACCAGAATACACACATAACTACACACAGAACCATAACCAAAACCACACACAGAACCAGAACTACACACACAACCACACATGACCAGAACCACACACAGAACTACACACAGAACCACACACAGAAACAGAACTACACACAGAACCTGAACCACACACAAAAACAGAACCACACAAAGAACAAGAATCACAGCCAGAACCAGAACCAAACACAGAACGACACACAGAAACAGAAATACACACAGAACCAGAACCACACACAGAAATACACACAGAACTACACACAGAACCAAAACCAGAACCACAACCAGAACCACACCCAGAACCAGAACCACACACAGAAGTACACACAGAACCAGAACTACACACAGAACCACACACAGAACCAGAACCACACACGGAACCAGAACCACACACAGAACTACACACAGAACCAGAACCACACTCAGCACCACACACAGAACCAGAACCACACACAGAACTACACACAGAACCAGAATCAGAACCACACACAGAACCAGAACTACAGACAGAACCACACAGAAAACCAGAACCTCAAACAGAACCAGAACCACAACAGAACTACACATAGAACCAGAACCACACAGAGAACCAGAACCACACAGAGAACCAGAACCACACACAGAAACGGAACTGCACACAGAACCACAACCACACACATAACCAGAACCACACACATAACTAGAACCAGAAAGCGAACTACACACAGAACCAGAATCAGAACCACACATAGAACCAGAACCACACATAGAGCCAGAAACACACAGAGAACTACACACAAAACCAAAACAACTGACAGAACCAGAAACAAACAGAAACATACACAGAACCAGAATCACAGACAGAACTACACACAGAATAGAACTACTCACAGAATCATAACCACACCCAGAACCCGAACCACACACAGAACTACACACAGAACCAGAACTACACGCTCAACCACACAGGACCAGAACCACACACAGAACTACACACAGAACCACACACAGAAACAGAACCAGAACCACACACCAAACCAGAATCACACACAGAACCACACACAGAAACAGAACTACACACAACCAGAACCACAAACAGAACCAGAATAGACACATAACTACACACAGAACCATAACCAAAACCACACACAGAACCAGAACCACACACAGAACCAGAACTACACACAGAACCACACAGAAAACCAGAACCTCAAACAGAACCAGAACCACAACAGAACTACACATAGAACCAGAACCACACACAACCACACACCGAACCAGAATCACACACAGAACCACACACAGAAACAGAACTACACACAACCAGAACCACAAACAGAACCAGAAGCACACACAGAACTACAAACAGAACCACAACCAGAACTGCACACAGAGCCAGAACCATGCAGAGAACCAGAACCACACACAGAACTACACACAGAACCAGAAGCACACACAGAAGCAGAACCGGAACCACACACAACTACACACAGAACCAGAACAACACCCAAAACCAGAGACACACACAACCACACACAGAAACAGAACTACACATAGAACCAGAACCACACACAGAAACAGAACTACACATAGAACCAGAACCACACACAGAACCAGAAACACACAGAGAACTACACACAAAACCAGAACCACACACAGAACCAGAACCACACACAGAACCAGAACCACAAACAGAACCAGAACCACACACAGAACCAGAACTACACACATAACTACACACAGAACCATAACCAAAACCACACACAGAACCAGAACCACAAACAGAACCAGAACCACACACAGAAATACACACAGAACTACACACAGAACAACACACAGAACCAAAACCAGAACCACAACCAGAACCACACCCAGAACCAGAACCACACACAGAAGTACACACAGAACCAGAAATACACACAGAACCACACACAGAACCAGAACCACACACGGAACCAGAACCACACACAGAACCACACACAGAACCAGAACCACACTCAGCACCACACACAGAACCAGAACCACACACAGAACCACACACAGAACCAGAATCAGAACCACACACAGAACCAGAACTACAGACAGAACCACACAGAAAACCAGAACCTCAAACAGAACCAGAACCACAACAGAACTACACATAGAACCAGAACCACACAGAGAACCAGAACCACACACAGAAACGGAACTGCACACAGAACCACAACCACACAGAGAACCAGAACCACACACAGAAACGGAAATGCACACAGAACCACAACCACACAGAGAACCAGAACCACACACAGAAACGGAACTGCACACAGAACCACAACCACACACATAACCAGAACCACACACATAACTAGAACCAGAAAGAGAACTACACACAGAACCAGAATCAGAACCACACATAGAACCAGAACCACACACAGAACCAGAAACACACAGAGAACTACACACAAAACCAAAACAACTGACAGAACCAGAAACACAAACAGAAACATACACAGAACCAGAATCACAGACAGAACTACACACAGAATAGAACTACTCACAGAATCATAACCACACCCAGAACCCGAACCACACACAGAACTACACACAGAACCAGAACTACACGCTCAACCACACAGGACCAGAACCACACACAGAACTACACACAGAACCACACACAGAAACAGAACCAGAACCACACACCAAACCAGAATCACACACAGAACCACACACAGAAACAGAACTACACACAACCAGAACCACAAACAGAACCAGAATAGACAAATAACTACACACAGAACCATAACCAAAACCACACACAGAACCAGAACCACACACAGAACTACACACAGAATTACACACAGAACTACACACAGAACCAAAACCAGAACCACAACCAGAACCACACCCAGACCCAGAACCACACACAGAAGTACACACAGAACCACACACGGAACCAGAACCACACACAGAACTACACACAGAACCAGAACCACACTCAGCACCACACACAGAACCAAAACCACACACAGAACTACACACAGAACCAGAATCAGAACCACAAACAGAAACATACACAGAACCAGAATCACACACAGAACCACACACAGAATCAGAACTACACACAACCACAAACAGAACCAGAACCACACACAGGACTGCAAACAGAACCACAACCAGAACCACACCCAGAACCAGAACCACAGACAGAAGTACACATAGAACCAGAACTACACACAGAACCACACACAGAACCAGAACCACACACAGAACTACACACAGAACCAGAACCACACAGAGAACCAGAACCACACACAGAAACGGAACTGCACACAGAACCACAACCACACAGAGAACCAGAACCACACACAGAAACGGAACTGCACACAGAACCACAACCACACAGAAACATACACAGAATCAGAATCACAGACAGAACTACACACAGAATAGAACTACTCACAGAACCAGAACCACACCCAGAACCCGAACCACACACAGAACTACACACAGAACCAGAACCACACACAGAACCACACACAGAACCACACACAGAACCACACACAGAACCACACACAGAACCACACACAGAACCACACACAGAACCACACACAGAAACAGAACCAGATCCACACACAGAAACAGAACTGCACACAGAATCACAACCACACACAGAACCAGAACCACACAAATAACTAGAACCACAAAGAGAACTACACACAGAACCAGAATCAGAACTACACATACAACCAGAACCACACATAGAACCAGAAACACAAACAGAAACATACACAGAACCAGAATCACAGACAGAACTACACACAATAGAACTACTCACAGAACCAGAACCACACACAGAACCACACAAAGAACAAGAATCACAGCCAGAACCAGAACCAAACACAGAACGACACACAGAACCAGAAATACACACAGAACCAGAAATACACACAGACTCAGAACCACACACAGACTCAGAACCACACACAGACTCAGAACCACACACAGAACTACACACAGAACCTGAACCACACACCGATCCAGAATCACACACAGAACCACACACAGAAACAGAACTACACACAACCAGAACCACAAACAGAACCAGAATACACACATAACTACACACAGAACCATAACCAAAACCACACACAGAACCAGAACTACACACACAACCACACATGACCAGAACCACACACAGAACTACACACAGAACCACACACAGAAACAGAACTACACACAGAACCTGAACCACACACAAAAACAGAACCACACAAAGAACAAGAATCACAGCCAGAACCAGAACCAAACACAGAACGACACACAGAAACAGAAATACACAGAACCAGAACCACACACAGAAATACACACAGAACTACACACAGAACCAAAACCAGAACCACAACCAGAACCACACCCAGAACCAGAACCACACACAGAAGTACACACAGAACCAGAACTACACACAGAACCACACACAGAACCAGAACCACACACGGAACCAGAACCACACACAGAACTACACACAGAACCAGAACCACACTCAGCACCACACACAGAACCAGAACCACACACAGAACTACACACAGAACCAGAATCAGAACCACACACAGAACCAGAACTACAGACAGAACCACACAGAAAACCAGAACCTCAAACAGAACCAGAACTACAGACAGAACCACACATAGAACCAGAACCACACAGAGAACCAGAACCACACACAGAAACGGAACTGCACTCAGAACCACAACCACACAGAGAACCAGAACCACACACAGAAACGGAACTGCACACAGAACCACAACCACACACATAACCAGAACCACACACATAACTAGAACCAGAAAGCGAACTACACACAGAACCAGAATCAGAACCACACATAGAACCAGAACCACACATAGAGCCAGAAACACACAGAGAACTACACACAAAACCAAAACAACTGACAGAACCAGAAACAAACAGAAACATACACAGAACCAGAATCACAGACAGAACTACACACAGAATAGAACTACTCACAGAATCATAACCACACCCAGAACCCGAACCACACACAGAACTACACACAGAACCAGAACTACACGCTCAACCACACAGGACCAGAACCACACACAGAACTACACACAGAACCACACACAGAAACAGAACCAGAACCACACACCAAACCAGAATCACACACAGAACCACACACAGAAACAGAACTACACACAACCAGAACCACAAACAGAACCAGAATAGACACATAACTACACACAGAACCATAACCAAAACCACACACAGAACCAGAACCACACACAACCACACACAGAACCACACACAAAACTACACACAAAACTACACACAGAACTACACACAGAATTACACACAGAACTACACACAGAACCAAAACCAGAACCACAACCAGAACCACAACCAGAACCACACCCAGAACCAGAACCACACACAGAAGTACACACAGAACCACACACGGAACCAGAACCACACTCAGCACCACACACAGAACCAGAACCACACTCAGCACCACACACAGAACCAAAACCACACACAGAACTACACACAGAACCAGAATCAGAACCACAAACAGAAACATACACAGAACCCGAATCACACACAGAACCACACACAGAATCAGAACTACACACAACCACAAAAAGAACCAGAACCACACACAGAACTGCAAACAGAACCACAACCAGAACCACACACAGAGCCAGAACATGCAAAGAACCAAAACCACACACAGAACTACACACAGAACCAGAACCACACACAAAACCAGAACTATACACAGAAGTACACACAGAACCAGAACCACACCCAAAACCAGAACCACACACAACTAGACACAGAAACAGAACTACACATAGAACCAGAACCACACACATAACTAGAACCACAAGGAGAACTACACTCAGAACCAGAATCAGAACCACACAAAGAACCAGAACCACACACACAACCAGAACCACACACACAACCAGAATCTCCAACACAACTACAGGCAGAACCAGAACCACAAACAGAACCAGAACCACACACAGAACCCGAACTACACACAGAACTACACACAGAACTACACACAGAACTACACACAGAACCACACCCAAAACCAGAACCACACACAGAAATACACACAGAACCAGAACTACAAACAGAACCACACACAGAACCAGAACCACACTCAGCACCACACACAGAACCAGAACCACACACACAGAACTACACACAGAACGTGAATCAGAACCACACACAGAACCAGAACCACACTCAGAACCACACACAGAAGCAGTACCACAACCAGAACCAGAACCAGAACCACACACAGAACCAGAATCACAGCCAGAACTACACACAGAATAGAACTACTCACAGAACCAGAACCACACCCAGAACCACACAGGACCAGAACCACACACAGAACCAGACACAGAAACAGAACCAGAACCACACAGAGAACCAGAACCACACACAGAAACAGAACTGCATACAGAACCAGAACCACACACAGAAACAGAACCACACAAAGAACCAGAATCACAGCCAGAACCAGAACCAAACACAGAACCATAACCACAAACAGACCCACAACCACACACAGAACAAGAACCACACACAGAACTACACACAGAACCAAAACCAGAACCACACACAGAACCAGAAACACACACAGAAGTACACACAGAACCAGAACTACACACAGAACCACACACATAACCAGAACCACACACGGAACCAGAACCACCAACAGAACTACACACAGAACAAGAAACACAATCAGCACCACACACAGAACCAGAACCACACACAGAAATACACACAGAACCAGAATCAGAACCACACAAAGGACCAGAACCACACTCAGAACCACACACAGAACCAGAACCACACACAGAACCAGAACCACACACAGAACCAGAACCACACACAGAACCAGAACCACAACCAGAACCACACACAGAAACAAAACCACACACAGAACCAGAATCACAACCAGAACCACACACAGAAACAAAACCACACACAGAACCAGAACCACACACACAGAACTACAAACTGAACCACAACCAGAACCACACACAGAACCAGAACCACACACAGAACCAGAACCATGCACAGAACCAGAACCACCAACAGAAATACATACAGAACCAGAAACACACTCAGCACCACACACAGAACCACACACACAGAACTACACATAGAACCAGAAACAGAACCACACTCAGAAGCACACAAAGAACCAGAATCACAGCCAGAACTACACACAGAATAGAACTACTCACAGAACCAGAACCACACCCAGAACCCGAACCACACAAAGAACTACACACAGAACCAGAACGACACACACAACCACACAGGACCAGAACCACACACAGAACTACACACAGAACCACACACAGAACCACACACAGAAACAGAACCAGACAGAGAACAAGAACCACACAGAAACAGAACTACACACAGAACAAGAAATACACGCAGAAACAGTACCACACACAGAACCACACATAGAACCAGAATCACAGCCAGCACCAGAACCAAACACAGAACCACACACAGACCCAGAACCACACCCAGAACCAGAACCACACACAGAACTACACACAGAACCAAAACTACAAACAACCATAACCACAAACAGAACCAGAACCACACACAGAACTACAAACAGAAGCAGAATCAGAACTACACACAGAACCAGAACCACAAAGAGAACTACAAACAGAACCAGAACCAGAACTAGAACCACACACAGAACCAGAATCACAACCACACACAGAACTACACATAGAACCAGAACGACACATAAAACCAGAACGACACACACAACCAGAAGCACACACAGAACCAGAACCACACACATAACTAGAACCACAAAGAGAACTACACACAGAATCAGAACCACACATAGAACTAGAACCACAACCAGAACCAGAACCACACATAGAACTACAGAATCAGAACCACACATAGAACTAGAACCACAACCAGAACCAGAACCACACATAGAACTACACACAGAACCAGAATCAGAACTACACAGAACCAGAACTACACTCAGAACCACACACAGAACCAGAACCACACACAGAACCAGAACCACACAGAACTACAAACAAAACCACACACAGAAGCAGAACCATGCACAGAACCAGAACCACACACAGAACTACACATAGAACCAGAAGCACACACAGAACCAGAACCACAAACAACTACACACAACCAGAACCACACACAAAACCAGAACTACACACAGAACTGCACACAGAACCAGAACACACCCAGATCCAGAACCACACACAGAAACAGAAACACATAGAACCAGAACCACACATAGAACCAGAACCACACACAGAACCAGAACCACAAAGAGAACTACACACAGAACCAGAACTAGAACAACACACAGAACCAGAACCACACACAGAACTACACACAGAACCAGAAGCACACAGAACTACAAACAAAACCACAACCAGAACCACACACAGAAGCAGAACCATGCACAGAACCAGAACCACACACAGAACTACACACAGAACCAGAATCAGAACCACACATAGAACCAGAACCACACACAGAACCAGAAACACACAGAACTACACACAAAACCAAAACAACTGACAGAACCAGAAACACAAACGGAAACATACACAGAACCAGAATCACAGACAGAACTACACACAGAATAGAACTACTCACAGAACCAGAACCACACCCAGAACCCGAACCACAAAGAGAACTACACACAGAACCAGAACTAGAACAACACACAGAACCAGAACCACACACAGAACTACACACAGAACCAGAAGCACACAGAACTACAAACAAAACCACAACCAGATCCACACACAGAAACAGAACCAGATCCACACACAGAAACAGAACCACACACAGAAACAGAACCACACACAGAAACAGAACTGCACACAGAAACCACAACCACACACAAAACCAGAGCCACACACAGAACCAGAACCACAAACAGAAACGTACACAGAACCAGAATCACAGACAGAACTACACACAGAATAGAACTACTCACAGAACCAGAACCACACACAGAACCACACAAAGAACAAGAATCACAGCCAGAACCAGAACCAAACACAGAACGACACACAGAACCAGAAATACACACAGAAACAGAACCACACACAGACCCAGAACCACACACAGAACTACACACAGAACCTGAACCACACACCAAACCAAAATCACACACAGAACCACACACAGAAACAGAACTACACACACCAAACCAAAATCACACACAGAACCACACACAGAAACAGAACTACACACAACCAGAACCACAAACAGAACCAGAATAGACACATAACTACACACAAAACCATAACCAAAACCACACACAGAACCAGAACTACACACAGAACTACACACAGAACTACACACAGAACCAAAACCAGAACCACAACCAGAACCACACCCAGAACCAGAACCACACTCAGCACCACACACAGAACCAAAACCACACACAGAACTACACACAGAACCAGAATCAGAACCACACACAGAACCAGAACCACACTCAAAACAAAACAAAGATCCAGAATCACAGCCAGAACTACACACAGAATAGAACTACTCACAGAACCAGAACCACACCCAGAACCCGAACCACACACAGAACTACACACAGAACCAGAACTACACGCTCAACCACACAGAACCAGAACCACACACAGAACTACACACAGAACCACACACAGAAACATAACTGCACACAGAACCACAACCACACACATAACCAGAACCACACACATAACTAGAACCAGAAAGAGAACTACACACAGAACCAGAATCAGAACCACACATAGAACCATAACCACAAACAGAAACATACACAGAACCAGAATCACAAACAGAAGTACACACAGAATAGAACTACTGACAGAACCAGAACCACACCCAGAACCCGATCCACACACAGAACTACACACAGAACCAGAACCACACACAGAACCACACACCGAACCAGAATCACACACAGAACCACACACAGAAACAGAACCACACACAGAACTGCAAACAGAACCACAACCAGAACCACACACAGAGCCAGAACATGCACAGAACCAAAACCACATACAGAACTACACACAGAACCAGAACCACACACAAAACCAGAACTATACACAGAAGTACACACAGAACCAGAACCACACCCAAAACCAGAACCACACACAACAAGACACAGAAACAGAACTACACATACAACCAGAACCACACACATAACTAGAACCACAAGGAAAACTACACACAGAACCAGAATCAGAACCACACATAGAACCAGAACCACACACAGAACCAGAACCACACACACAACCAGAATCTCCAACACAACTACAGGCAGAACCAGAACCACAAACAGAACCAGAACCACACACAGAACCCGAACTACACACAGAACTACACACAGAACTACACACAGAACTACACACAGAACCAAAACCAGAACCACACCCAAAACCAGAACCACACACAGAAGTACACACAGAACCAGAACTACAAACAGAACCACACACAGAACCAGAACCACCAACAAAACTACACACAGAACCAGAACCAAACTCGGCACCACACACAGAACCAGAACCACACACACAGAACTACACACAGAACCACACACAGAAACAGAACCAGAACCACACAGAGAACAAGAACCACACAGAAACAGAACTGCACACAGAACCAGAACCACACACAGAACTACACACAGAACCAAAACTACAAACAACCATAACCACAAACAGAACCAGAACAACACACAGAACCAGAACTACACACAGAACTACACACAGAACCCGAACTACACACAGAACCACACACAGAACCAGAACCACACACAGAACTACACACAGAACCAGAATCAGAACTACACACAGAACCAGAACCACACACAGAACCAGAAGCACACACAGAACTACAAACAAAACCACAACCAGAACCACACACAGAAGCAGAACCATGCACAGAACCAGAACCACACACAGAACAACACACAGAACCAGAAGCACACACAGAAGTACACACAGAACCAGAACTACACACAGAACCACACACAGAACCAGAACCACACACGGAACCAGAACCACACACAGAACTACACACAGAACCAGAACCACACTCAGCACCACACACAGAACCAGAACCACACACAGAACTACACACAGAACCAGAATCAGAACCACGCAGAGAACCAGAACTACAGACAGAACCACACAGAAAACCAGAACCTCAAACAGAAACAGAACCACAACAGAACTACACATAGAACCAGAACCACACAGAGAACCAGAACCACACACAGAAACGGAACTGCACACAGAACCACAACCACACAGAGAACCAGAACCACACACAGAAACGGAACTGCACACAGAACCACAACCACACAGAAACATACACAGAACCAGAATCACAGACAGAACTACACACAGAATAGAACTACTCACAGAACCAGAACCACACCCAGAACCCGAACCACACACAGAACTACACACAGAACCAGAACTACACGCTCAACCACACAGGACCAGAACCACACACAGAACCACACACAGAACCACACACAGAACCACACACAGAACCACACACAGAACCACACACAGAACCACACACAGAAACAGAACCAGATCCACACACAGAAACAGAACCACACACAGAAACAGAACTGCACACAGAAACAGAACTGCACACAGAAACAGAACTGCACACAGAACTACACACAGAACTACACACAGAACCAAAACCAGAACCACACCCAAAAGTACACACAGAACCAGAACTACAAACAGAACCACACACAGAACCAGAACCACCAACAAAACTACACACAGAACCAGAACCAAACTCGGCACCACACACAGAACCAGAACCACACACACAGAACTACACACAGAACCACACACAGAAACAGAACCAGAACCACACAGAGAACAAGAACCACACAGAAACAGAACTGCACACAGAACCAGAACCACACACAGAACTACACACAGAACCAAAACTACAAACAACCATAACCACAAACAGAACCAGAACAACACACAGAACCAGAACAACACACAGAACCAGAACTACACACAGAACTACACACAGAACCAGAACTACACACAGAACCACACACAGAACCAGAACCACACACAGAACTACACACAGAACCAGAATCAGAACTACACACAGAACCAGAACCACACACAGAACCAGAAGCACACACAGAACTACAAACAAAACCACAACCAGAACCACACACAGAAGCAGAACCATGCACAGAACCAGAACCACACACAGAACAACACACAGAACCAGAAGCACACACAGAAGTACACACAGAACCAGAACTACACACAGAACCACACACAGAACCAGAACCACACACGGAACCAGAACCACACACAGAACTACACACAGAACCAGAACCACACTCAGCACCACACACAGAACCAGAACCACACACAGAACTACACACAGAACCAGAATCAGAACCACACACAGAACCAGAACTACAGACAGAACCACACAGAAAACCAGAACCTCAAACAGAACCAGAACCACAACAGAACCACACATAGAACCAGAACCACACAGAGAACCAGAACCACACACAGAAACGGAACTGCACACAGAACCACAACCACACAGAGAACCAGAACCACACACAGAAACGGAACTGCACACAGAACCACAACCACACAGAAACATACACAGAACCAGAATCACAGACAGAACTACACACAGAATAGAACTACTCACAGAACCAGAACCACACCCAGAACCCGAACCACACACAGAACTACACACAGAACCAGAACTACACGCTCAACCACACAGGACCAGAACCACACACAGAACCACACACAGAACCACACACAGAACCACACACAGAACCACACACAGAACCACACACAGAAACAGAACCAGATCCACACACAGAAACAGAACCAGATCCACACACAGAAACAGAACCACACACAGAAACAGAACCACACACAGAACCAGAACAACACAAATAACTAGAACCACAAAGAGAACTACACACAGAACCAGAATCAGAACTACACATACAACCAGAACCACACACAGAACCAGAAACACAAACAGAAACATACACAGAACCAGAATCACAGACAGAACTACACACAGAATAGAACTACTCACAGAACCAGAACCACACACAGAACCACACAAAGAACAAGAATCACAGCCAGAACCAGAACCAAACACAGAACGACACACAGAACCAGAAATACACACAGAAACAGAACCACACACAGACTCAGAACCACACACAGAACTACACACAGAACCTGAACCACACACCGAACCAGAATCACACACAGAACCACACACAGAAACAGAACTACACACAACCAGAACCACAAACAGAACCAGAATACACACATAACTACACACAGAACCATAACCAAAACCACACACAGAACCAGAACTACACAGACAACCACACATGACCAGAACCACACACAGAACTACACACAGAACCACACACAGAAACAGAACTACACACAGAACCTGAACCACACACAAAAACAGAACCACACAAAGAACAAGAATCACAGCCAGAACCAGAACCAAACACAGAACGACACACAAACAGAAATACACACAGAAACAGAACCACACACAGACCCAGAACCACACACAGAACTACACACAGAACCTGAACCACACACCGAACCAGAATCACACACAAAACCACACACAGAAACAGAACTACACACAACCAGAACCACAAACAGAACCAGAACCACACACAGAACCAGAACCACAAACAGAACCAGAACCACACACAGAACCAGAACCACACAGAAATACACACAGAACTACACACAGAACTACACACAGAACCAAAGCCAGAACCAAAACCAGAACCACACCCAGAACCAGAACCACACACAGAACTACACACAGAACCACACACAGAAACAGAACCACACACAGACCCAGAACCACTAACAGAACCAGAACCACAACAAAACTACACACAGAACCAGAACCACACACATAATCACACACCGAACCAGAATCACACACAAAACCACACACAGAACCACAAACAGAATCAGAACCACACACAGAATCAGAACCACACACAGAACCAGAACCACAAACAGAACCAGAACCACACACAGAAATACACACAGAACTACACACAGAACTACACACAGAACCAAAACCAGAACCACAACCAGAACCACACCCAGAACCAGAACCACACTCAGCACCACACACAGAACCAAAACCACACACAGAACTACACACAGAACCAGAATCAGAACCACACACAGAACCAGAACCACACTCAAAACAAAACAAAGATCCAGAATCACAGCCAGAACTACACACAGAATAGAACTACTCACAGAACCAGAACCACACCCAGAACCCGAACCACACACAGAACTACACACAGAACCAGAACTACACGCTCAACCACACAGAACCAGAACCACACACAGAACTACACACAGAACCACACACAGAAACATAACTGCACACAGAACCACAACCACACACATAACCAGAACCACACACATAACTAGAACCAGAAAGAGAACTACACACAGAACCAGAACAACACACAGAACCACACACAGAACCAGAACCACACACGGGAGCAGAACCACCAACTGAACTATACACAGAACCAGAACCACACACAGAACTACACACAGAACCAGAACCAGAACCACACAGAGAACAAGAACCACACACAGAACTACACACAGAAACAGAACTACACACAGAACCTGAACCACACAGAGAACCAGAAACACACGCTGAAACAGAACCACACAGAACCAGAACCACACACAGAACCAGAACCACACACAGAAACAGAACCACACACAGAAACAGAACCACACAAAGAACCAGAATCACAGCCAGAACCAGAACCAAACACAGAACGCCACACAGAACCAGAAACACACACAGAACCAGAACCACACACAGAACCACACACAGAAACAGAACTACACACAACCAGAACCACAAACAGAACCAGAAGCACACACAGAACTACAAACAGAACCACAACCAGAATTGCACACAGAGCCAGAACCATGCAGAGAACCAGAACCACACACACAACTACACACAGAACCAGAAGCACACCCAAAACCAGAGACACACACAACCACACACAGAAACAGAACTACACATAGAACCAGAACCACACACAGAACCAGAAACACACAGAGAACTACACACAAAACCAGAAGCACACACAGAACCAGAACCACAAACAGAAATACACAGAACCAGAAACACAGACATAACTACACACAGAGTAGAACTACTCACTGAACCAGAACCACACCCAGAACCAGAACCACACACAGAACCAGAACTACACACAGAACCATAACCAAAACCACACACAGAACCAGAACCACAAACAGAACCAGAACCACACACAGAAATACACACAGAACTACACACAGAACAACACACAGAACCAAAACCAGAACCACAACCAGAACCACACCCAGAACCAGAACCACACACGGAACCAGAACCACACACGGAACCAGAACCACACACAGAACCAGAACCACACACGGAACCAGAACCACACACAGAACTACACACAGAACCAGAACCACACTCAGCACCACACACAGAACCAGAACCACAGACAGAACTACACACAGAACCAGAATCAGAACCACACACAGAACCAGAACTACAGACAGAACCACACAGAAAACCAGAACCTCAAACAGAACCAGAACCACAACAGAACTACACATAGAACCAGAACCACACAGAGAACCAGAACCACACACAGAAACGGAACTGCACACAGAACCACAACCACACAGAGAACCAGAACCACACACAGAAACGGAACTGCACACAGAACCACAAGCACACACATAACCAGAACCACACACATAACTAGAACCAGAAAGCGAAACTACACACAGAACCAGAATCAGAACCACACATAGAACCAGAACCACACACAGAACTACACACAAAACCAAAACAACTGACAGAACCAGAAACAAACAGAAACATACACAGAACCAGAATCACAGACAGAACTACACACAGAATAGAACTACTCACAGAATCATAACCACACCCAGAACCCGAACCACACACAGAACTACACACAGAACCATAACTACACGCTCAACCACACAGGACCAGAACCACACACAGAACCACACACAGAAACAGAACCAGAACCACACACCAAACCAGAATCACACACAGAACCACACACAGAAACAGAACTACACACAACCAGAACCACACACACAACCAGAATCTCCAACACAACTACAGGCAGAACCAGAACCACAAACAGAACCAGAACCACACACAGAACCCGAACTACACACAGAACTACACACAGAACTACACACAGAACTACACACAGAACTACACACAGAACTACACACAGAACCAAAACCAGAACCACACCCAAAACCAGAACCACACACAGAAGTACACACAGAACCAGAACTACAAACAGAACCACACACAGAACCAGAACCACCAACAAAACAACACACAGAACCAGAACCACACTCGGCACCACACACAGAACCAGAACCACACACACAGAACTACACACAGAACCACAAACAGAAACAGAACCAGAACCACACAGAGAACAAGAACCACACAGAAACAGAACTGCACACAGAACCAGAACTACACACAGAACTACACACAGAACTACACACAGAACTACACACAGAACCACACACAGAACCAAAACCACACACAGAACTACACACAGAACCAGAATCAGAACTACACACAGAACCAGAACCACACACAGAACCAGAAGCACACACAGAACTACAAACAAAACCACAACCAGAACCACACACAGAAGCAGAACCATGCACAGAACCAGAACCACACACAGAACTACACACAGAACCAGAAGCACACACAAAAGTACACACAGAACCAGAACTACACACAGAACCACACACAGAACCAGAACCACACACGGAACCAGAACCACACACAGAACTACACACAGAACTACACACAGAATTACACACAGAATTACACACAGAATTACACACAGAATTACACACAGAACTACACACAGAACTACACACAGAACTACACACAGAACTACACACAGAACCAAAACCAGAACCACAACCAGAACCACAACCAGAACCACACCCAGAACCAGAACCACACACAGAAGTACACACAGAACCACACACGGAACCAGAACCACACACAGAAGTACACACAGAACCAGAACCACACACAGAACTACACACAGAACCAGAACCAAAACCACACACAGAACTACACACAGAACCAGAATCAGAACCACAAACAGAAACATACACAGAACCAGAATCACACACAGAACCACACACAGAATCAGAACTACACACAACCACAAACAGAACCAGAACCACACACAGAACTGCAAACAGAACCACAACCAGAACCACACACAGAGCCAGAACATGCACAGAACCAAAACCACACACAGAACTACACACAGAACCAGAACCACACACAAAACCAGAACTATACACAGAAGTACACACAGAACCAGAACCACACCCAAAACCAGAACCACACAAAACTAGACACAGAAACAGAACTACACATAGAACCAGAACCACACACATAACTAGAACCACAAGGAGAACTACACTCAGAACCAGAATCAGAACCACACACACAACCAGAACCACACACACAACCAGAACCACACACACAACCAGAATCTCCAACACAACTACAGGCAGAACCAGAACCACAAACAGAACCAGAACCACACACAGAACCCGAACTACACACAGAACTACACACAGAACTACACACAGAACTACACACAGAACTACACACAGAAGTACACACAGAAGTACACACAGAACCAGAACTACAAACAGAACCACACACAGAACCAGAACCACCAACAAAACTACACACAGAACCAGAAACACACTCAGCACCACACACAGAACCAGAACCACACACACAGAACCAAAACCACACTCAGAACCACACACAGAAGCAGTACCACAACCAGAACCAGAACCACACACAGAACCAGAATCACAGCCAGAACTACACACAGAACCAGAACCACACCCAGAACCCGAACCACACACAGAACTACACACAGAACCAGAACAACACATACAACCACACAGGACCAGAACCACACACAGAACCAGACACAGAAACAGAACCACAAAGAGAACCAGAACCACACAGAGAACCAGAACCACACACAGAAACAGAACTGCATACAGAACCAGAACCACACAAAGAACCAGAATCACAGCCAGAACCAGAACCAAACACAGAACCAGAACCAAACACAGACCCACAACCACACACAGAACAAGAACCACACACAGAACTACACACAGAACCAAAACCAGAACCACACACAGAACCAGAAACACACACAGAAGTACACACAGAACCAGAACTACACACAGAACCACACACATAACCAGAACCACACACGGAACCAGAACCACCAACAGAACTACACACAGAACAAGAAACACAATCAGCACCACACACAGAACCAGAACCACACACAGAAATACACACAGAACCAGAATCAGAACCACACAAAGGACCAGAACCACACTCAGAACCACACACAGAACCAGAACCACACACAGAACCAGAACCACACACAGAACCAGAACCACACACAGAACCAGAACCACAACCAGAACCACACACAGAAACAAAACCACACACAGAACCAGAACCAGAACCACACACAGAACCAGAACCACAACCAGAACCACACACAGAAACAAAACCACACACAGAACCAGAACCACACACACAGAACTACAAACTGAACCACAACCAGAACCACACACAGAACCAGAACCATGCACAGAACCAGAACCACCAACAGAAATACATACAGAACCAGAAACACACTCAGCACCACACACAGAACCACACACACAGAACTACACATAGAACCAGAAACAGAACCACACTCAGAACCACACAAAGAACCAGAATCACAGCCAGAACTACACACAGAATAGAACTACTCACAGAACCAGAACCACACCCAGAACCCGAACCACACAAAGAACTACACACAGAACCAGAACGACACACACAACCACACAGGACCAGAACCACACACAGAACTACACACAGAACCACACACAGAAACAGAACCAGAACCACACAGAGAACAAGAACCACACAGAAACAGAACTACACACAGAACAAGGAACACACACAGAAACAGTACCACACACAGAACCACACATAGAACCAGAATCACAGCCAGCACCAGAACCAAACACAGAACCACACACAGACCCAGAACCACACCCAGAACCAGAACCACACACAGAACTACACACAGAACCAAAACTACAAACAACCATAACCACAAACAGAACCAGAACCACACACAGAACTACACACAGAAGCAGAATCAGAACTACACACAGAACCAGAACCACAAAAAGAACTACACACAGAAGCAGAACCAGAACTAGAACCACACACAGAACCAGAATCACAACCACACACAGAACTACACATAGAACCAGAACGACACATAAAACCAGAACTACACACAGAACTACACACACAACCAGAACCACACACAGAACCAGAACCACACACATAACTAGAACCACAAAGAGAACTGCACACAGAATCAGAACCACACATAGAACTAGAACCACAACCAGAACCAGAACCACACACAGAACTACACACACAACCAGAACCACACACAGAACCAGAACCACACACATAACTAGAACCACAAAGAGAACTACACACAGAACCAGAATCAGAACAACACATAGAACTAGAACCACACCCAGAACCACACACAGAACTACACACAGAACCAGAATCAGAACTACAGACAGAACCAGAACTACACTCAGAACCACACACAGAACCAGAACCACACACAGAACCAGAACCACACACAGAACCAGAACCACACACAGAACCAGAACCACACAGAACTACAAACAAAACCACACACAGAAGCAGAACCATGCACAGAACCAGAACCACACACAGAACTACACATAGAACCAGAAGCACACACAGAACCAGAACCACAAACAACTACACACAACCAGAACCACACACAAAACCAGAACTACACACAGAACTGCACACAGAACCAGAACACACCCAGATCCAGAACCACACACAGAAACGGAAACACATAGAACCAGAACCACACACAGAACCAGAACCACAAAGAGAACTACACACAGAACCAGAACCAGAACTAGAACAACACACAGAACCAGAACCACACACAGAACTACACACAGAACCAGAAGCACACAGAACTACAAACAAAACCACAACCAGAACCACACACAGAAGCAGAACCATGCACAGAACCAGAACCACACACAGAACTACACACAGAACCAGAATCAGAACCACACATAGAACCAGAACCACACACAGAACCAGAAACACACAGAGAACTACACACAAAACCAAAACAACTGACAGAACCAGAAACACAAACGGAAACATACACAGAACCAGAATCACAGACAGAACTACACACAGAATAGAACTACTCACAGAACCAGAACCACACCCAGAACCCGAACCACATACAGAACTACACACAGAACCAGAACTACACGCTCAACCACACAGGGCCAGAACCACACACAGAACTACACACAGATCCACACACAGAAACAGAAACAGATCCACACACAGAAACAGAAACAGAACCACACACAGAAACAGAACTGCACACAGAAACAGAACTGCACACAGAAACAGAACTGCACACAGAACCAGAACCACACACAGAACCAGAACCACAAACAGAAACATACACAGAACCAGAATCACAGACAGAACTACACACAGAATAGAACTACTCACAGAACCAGAACCACACACAGAACCACACAAAGAACAAGAATCACAGCCAGAACCAGAACCAAACACAGAACGACACACAGAACCAGAAATACACACAGAAACAGAACCACACACAGACCCAGAACCACACACAGAACTACACACAGAACCTGAACCACACACCAAACCAAAATCACACACAGAACCACACACAGAAACAGAACTACACACAACCAGAACCACAAACAGAACCAGAATAGACACATAACTACACACAGAACCATAACCAAAACCACACACAGAACCAGAACTACACATAGAACTACACACAGAACTACACACAGAACCAAAACCAGAACCACAACCAGAACCACACCCAGAACCACACCCAGAACCAGAACCACACTCAGCACCACACACAGAACCAAAACCACACACAGAACTACACACAGAACCAGAATCAGAACCACACACAGAACCAGAACCACACTCAGAACAAAACAAAGATCCAGAATCACAGCCAGAACTACACACAGAATAGAACTACTCACAGAACCAGAACCACACCCAGAACCCGAACCACACACAGAACTACACACAGAACCAGAACTACACGCTCAACCACACAGAACCAGAACCACACACAGAACTACACACAGAACCACACATAGAAACATAACTGCACACAGAACCACAACCACACACATAACCAGAACCACACACATAACTAGAACCAGAAAGAGAACTACACACAGAACCAGAATCAGAACCACACATAGAACCATAACCACAAACAGAAACATACACAGAACCAGAATCACAGACAGAAGTACACACAGAATAGAACTACTGACAGAACCAGAACCACACCCAGAACCCGACCCACACACAGAACTACACACAGAACCAGAACCACACACAGAACCACACACCAAACCAGAATCACACACAGAACCACACACAAAATCAGAACTACACACAACCACAACCACAAACAGAACCAGAACCACACACAGAACTGCAAACAGAACCACAACCAGAACCACACACAGAGCCAGAACATGCACAGAACCAAAACCACACACAGAACTACACACAGAACCAGAACCACACACAAAACCAGAACTATACACAGAAGTACACACAGAACCAGAACCACACCCAAAACCAGAACCACACACAACTAAACACAGAAACAGAACTACACATACAACCAGAACCACACACATAACTAGAACCACAAGGAGAACTACACACAGAACCAGAATCAGAACCACACATAGAACCAGAACCACACACAGAACCAGAACCACACACAGAACCAGAACCACACACACAACCAGAATCTCCAACACAACTACAGGCAGAACCAGAACCACAAACAGAACCAGAACCACAAACAGAACCAGAACCACACACAGAACCCGAACTACACACAGAACTACACACAGAACCAAAACCAGAACCACACACAGAAGTACACACAGAACCAGAACTACAAACAGAACCACACACAGAACTACACACAGAACTACACACAGAACTACACACAGAACCACACACAGAACCAAAACCAGAACCACACCCAAGACCAGAACCACACACAGAAGTACACACAGAACCAGAACTACAAACAGAACCACACACAGAACCAGAACCACCAACAAAACTACACACAGAACCAGAACCACACTCGGCACCACACACAGAACCAGAACCACACACACAGAACTACACACAGAACCACACACAGAAACAGAACCAGAACCACACAGAGAACAAGAACCACACAGAAACAGAACCACACACAGAACTACACACAGAACCAAAACTACAAACAACCATAACCACAAACAGAACCAGAACCACACACAGAACCAGAACTACACACAGAACTACACACAGAACCAGAACTACACACAGAACCACACACAGAACCAGAACCACACACAGAACTACACACAGAACCAGAATCAGAACTACACACAGAACCAGAACCACACACAGAACCAGAAGCACACACAGAACTACAAACAAAACCACAACCAGAACCACACACAGAAGCAGAACCATGCACAGAACCAGAACCACACACAGAACTACACACAGAACCAGAAGCACACACAGAACCAGAACCACAAACAACTACACACAGAACCAGAAGCACACACAGAACCAGAACCACAAACAACTACACACAGAACCAGAACAACACACAGAACCAGAACCACACACAACCACACACAGAAACAGAAATACACATAGAACCAGAACCACACACAGAACCACACATAGAACCAGAACGACACATAAAACCAGAACTACACACAGAACTACACACACAACCAGAACCACACACAGAACCAGAACCACACAAATAACTAGAACCACAAAGAGAACTACACACAGAACCAGAATCAGAACCACACATAGAACTAGAACCACAACCAGAACCAGAACCACACACAGAACTACACACAGAACCAGAATCAGAAACACACACAGAACCAGAACCACACACAGAACTACACACAGAACTACACACAGAACCAGAACGACACATAAAACCAGAACTACACACAGAACTACACACACAACCAGAACCACACACAGAACCAGAACCACACACATAACTAGAACCACAAAGAGAACTACACACAGAACCAAAACTAGAACCACACACAGAACTACACACAGAACCAGAACCACACCCAGAACCCGAACCACACAAAGAACTACACACAGAACCAGAACGACACACACAACCACACAGGACCAGAACCACACACAGAACTACACACAGAACCACACACAGAACTACACACAGAACCACACACAGAAACAGAACCAGAACCACACAGAGAACAAGAACCGCACACAGAAACAGAACTGCACACAGAACCAGAACCGCACACAGAAACAGTACCACACACAGAACCACACAAAGAACCAGAATCACAGCCAGCACCAGAACCAAACACAGAACCACACACAGACCCAGAACCAGAACCACACACAGAACTACACACAGAACCAAAACTACAAACAACCATAACCGCAAACAGAACCAGAACCATACACAGAACCATAACTACACACAGAACTACACACAGAACCAGAACTACACACAGAACTACACACAGAACCAGAACTACACACAGAACCACACACAGAACCAGAACCACTACCAGAACAAGAACCACACACAGAACCAGAAGCACACACAGAACTACAAACAAAACCACAACCAGAACCACACACAGAAGCAGAACCATGCACAGAACCAGAACCACACACAGAACCAGAACCACACACAGAAACAGACGCACACACAGAACTACACAAATAACCAGAACCACAGCCAGAACCAGAACCACACACAGAACTACACACAGAACCAGAACTACAGACAAAACCAAACACAAAACCAGAACCACACACAGAACCAGAACCATCAACAGAACTACACACAGAACCAGAACCACACTCAGAACCAGAACCACAAAGAGAACCACACACAGAAACATACACACAACCAGAACCAGAACCACACACAGAACCAGAACCACACACAGAACTAAACACAGAACCAGAACCAGAATCAGACCCACAAACAGAACCAGACCACACACAGAACTACACACAGAACCAGAATCAGAACTACACACAGAACCAGAACTACACTCAGAACCACACACAGAACCAGAACGACATACAGAACCAGAACCACACACAGAACCAGAAGCACACACAGAACTACAAACAAAACCACAACCAGAACCACACACAGAAGCAGAACCATGCACAGAACCAGAAGAACACACAGAACTACACACAGAACCAGAACCATGCACAGAACCAGAACACCGACAGAAATACATACAGAACCAGAAACACACTCAGCACCACACACAGAACCAGAACCACACACACAGAACTACACATAGAACCAGAAACAGAACCACACACAGAACCAGAACCACACTCAGAACCACACAAAGAACCAGAATCACAGCCAGAACTACACACAGAATAGAACTACTCACAGAACCAGAACCACACCCAGAACCAGAACCACACAAAGAACTACACACAGAACCAGAACGACACACACAACCACACAGGACCAGAACCACACACAGAACTACACACAGAACCACACACAGAAACAGAACCAGAACCACACAGAGAACAAGAACCACACAGAAACAGAACTACACACAGAACCAGAACCACACACAGAAACAGTACCACACACAGAACCAGAATCACAGCCAGCACCAGAACCAAACACAGAACCACACACAGACCCAGAACCACACACAGAACTACACACAGAACCAGAATCAGAACTACACACAGAACCAGAACCACACTCAGAACCACACACAGAACCAGAACCACAACCAGAACAAGAAACACACACAGAACCAGAACCACACACAGAACCAGAAGCACACACAGAACTACAAACAAAACCACAACCAGAACCACACACAGAAGCAGAACCATGCACAGAACCAGAACCACACACAGAACTACACACAGAACCAGAAGTACACACAGAACCAGAACCACAAACAACTACACACAGAACCAGAACCACACACATAACCAGAACTACACACAGAACCAGAACCACACACAACCACACACAGAAACAGAAATACAGATAGAACCAGAACCACACACAGAACCAGAACCACAAAGAGAACTACACACAGAACCAGAACCAGAACTAGAACCACACATAGAACCAGAATCACAACCACACACAGAACTACACATAGAACCAGAACGACACATAAAACCAGAACTACACACAGAACTACACACACAACCAGAACCACACACAGAACCAGAACCACACACATAACTAGAACCACAAAGAGAACTACACACAGAACCAGAATCAGAACCACACATAGAACTAGAACCACAACCAGAACCACACACAGAACTACACACAGAACCAGAATCAGAACCACACACAGAACCAGAACCACACACAGAACCAGAAGCACACAGAACTACAAACAAAACCACAACCAGAACCACACACAGAAGCAGAACCATGCACAGAACCAGAACCACACACAGAACTTCACACAGAACCAGAAGCACACACAGAACCAGAACCACAAACAACTACACACAACCAGAACCACACACAAACCCAGAACTACACACAGAACTGCACACAGAACCAGAACACACCCAGATCCAGAACCACACACAGAAACAGAAACACATAGAACCAGAACCACACACAGAACCAGAACCACAAAGAGAACTACACACAGAACCAGGACTAGAACCACACACAGAACCAGAACCACACACAGAACTACACACAGAACCACACACAGAAACATAACTGCACACAGAACCACAACCACACACATAACCAGAACCACACACATAACTAGAACCAGAAAGAGAACCGCACACAGAACCAGACTCAGAACCACACATAGAACCATAACCACAAACAGAAACATACACAGAACCAGAATCACAGACAGAAGTACACACAGAATAGAACTACTGACAGAACCAGAACCACACCCAGAACCCGACCCACACACAGAACTACACACAGAACCAGAACCACACACAGAACCACACACCGAACCAGAATCACACACAGAACCACACACAAAATCAGAACTACACACAACCACAACCACAAACAGAACCAGAACCACACACAGAACTGCAAACAGAACCACAACCAGAACCACACACAGAGCCAGAACATGCACAGAACCAAAACCACACACAGAACTACACACAGAACCAGAACCACACACAAAACCAGAACTATACACAGAAGTACACACAGAACCAGAACCACACCCAAAACCAGAACCACACACAACTAGACACAGAAACAGAACTACACATACAACCAGAACCACACACATAACTAGAACCACAAGGAGAACTACACACAGAACCAGAATCAGAACCACACATAGAACCAGAACCACACACAGAACCAGAACCACACACACAACCAGAATCTCCAACACAACTACAGGCAGAACCAGAACCACAAACAGAACCAGAACCACACACAGAACCCGAACTACACACAGAACTACACACAGAACCAAAACCAGAACCACACCCAAAACCAGAACCACACACAGAAGTACACACAGAACCAGAACTACAAACAGAACCACACACAGAACCAGAACCACCAACAAAACTACACACAGAACCAGAACCACACTCGGCACCACACACAGAACCAGAACCACACACACAGAACTACACACAGAACCACACAGAGAACAAGAACCACACACAGAAACAGAACTGCACACAGAACCAGAACCACACACAGAACTACACACAGAACCAAAACTACAAACAAGCATAACCACAAACAGAACCAGAACCACACACAGAACCAGAACTACACACAGAACTACACACAGAACCAGAACTACACACAGAACCACACACAGAACCAGAACCACACACAGAACTACACACAGAACCAGAACCACACACAGAACCAGAACCACACACAGAACCAGAAGCACACACAGAACTACAAACAAAACCACAACCAGAACCACACACAGAAGCAGAACCATGCACAGAACCAGAACCACACACAGAACTACACACAGAACCAGAAGCACACACAGAACCAGAACCACAAACAACTACACACAGAACCAGAACAACACACATAACCAGAAATACACACAGAACCGGAACCACACCCAGAACCAGAACCACACACAACCACACACAGAAACAGAAATACACATAGAACCAGAACCACACACAGAACCAGAATCACACCCAGAACCAGAATCACAACCACACACAGAACTACACATAGAACCAGAACGACACATAAAACCAGAACTACACACAGAACTACACACACAACCAGAACCACACACAGAACCAGAACCACACAAATAACTAGAACCACAAAGAGAACTACACACAGAACCAGAATCAG